>WHYT01016339.1:15687-74015 GCA_009806455.1 Tetrax tetrax | reverse complement strand
TAGTATATTATATTATATTATATATTTTTTTAACCAATTATTTAGTCTACACATTCCACAATAGGGAGGCTTAACATTTATAAAATGCTGAAGTTAGTTGTAGTTGCTACAGGTACTAGTGGTTTTTCAAATAGCATAATTTCTTACAGAATATTTTAATTTCAGTATAATTGCTTTTTAAAATACTGAAATCAGTCAAAATACTTCAATATCCTTCCACAATAAAGCATATCTGCATAGGCTGTGTATGTATTTGTGTCTTTACGTTTGTAAATGTAAATACATACATGTACCTTCACATGCATAAGAAAATGTGTTTTAGTATGAATTTGGAATCCATATGTAATATTTAAATCTGTATTTTGCTACATTAATAGATCTCAATTAAAAAAAATATTATAAGCCTGGTTCTCCCTTCTAAAAGTATTTAAACTATTACCTGGTTATTCTATCTTTAAAAGTCATACTTTTATTCTTTGTCTGATTATTGTAAAGTATGTATTTTGAGGGTCAGTGGGCATCTATTTTGCTTTTTTTTTTCCCTTTAGAATGCAATCTGCCACAAAAAGTAATAATGTAGTTGATTGTACTGCTTCCCATCTTATCTTTTAAGGGATATTACTGAATCCTTTTATTTGTGTATGGAGCCAGCGGCTTCTTTTAAAATATTTAAGCTGCTTAAATGAAAATGTGTTTTAAAAACAAAAGGTATTAATGAATCTGTGGAGGTTTCTGTTCACTTCCAGAAGGTTATTTAAAACAAAGCAAACATGTTTTAGTGGGTGCATAGGTACAGGTGCTTATCTTTTTCATTCAGTTTGAATTTTTTGTACTTTGCTTGAATGTAATTATTGAGAAATGCTGTTGCCTAGGAATTGCATCAATCATTTGCTTACAAACAAATAAGAGGAAAGTGGTTTTTGCAGATATTAGCTTACTAAAATAGAACAGTTATTTCTGCTAAATATATTTAAATCACAGTTAATGGAAACACTTAAGTAGCTATGCTTTGCAGCACAGATGGCAAAACATATATTACTTTTATTCTGTATATCAGGGTTAGGTAAAAATTCTCATGATTCAGTGTTCAGTTTTTTACACTGAACAAACACTACAGTACTCAGGGACAGGGGATGGGGGACGATAGCCAAAGCAAAATACACTTCTTCAAATGGTTACAACTTGTCTATTAGAAATGGGATGGGTTTTTAATAGGTTTTTCACTTCAGCAAACCAGTAGCCTTTATTAGTAGCTAGAAAAAAAACAGCTAGCTGGTTTGTTCTTTTGAAAGCTGTTCAGTAAGATTTCTTTTGCCAGGGGAAATGGCGTGGGCGCGCTGGGCTTCACTAGGGTAAAGACAGGGAGTACCACGTGGCCTGTGCCGCTTGGTGCTGCCCAGCAGCACCACAAAGCTGTTCATAGCTGTTGTTTGGGCTCTTGCTCCTCTTTCCATCTGTGGCTTCCTGGCATGCAACACAACAGAAAACTAAAGGTACTTCTACTGTCCCCCTTGGTGCAGTCTTGACTCTGCGCTACTTGGGTGCCGTGTTAAGAATAGGATTTATCTCAAACAGACCCTCCATCCCAGTCCCAGCTGCTGGCTCGGGCTCAGCATCCTCTCTGCTGGAGAGTCAAGCATAATTGCATGCTACAGAGCAGAGTTGCAGGAGGAGGAGAGAAGCACTTATGCCTCATCAGACGCATGGTAGGATTTCAGTGCTTTGAAGGATAGGTCAGGCTTTTACTCTTCAAATTAAAGGAAGCAATATATGTGCCTTGTAATTTCCATATTGAAGTTCCACAGATTCAGCTAATCTGTGATAAAATATCCTTGGGTTTTTTGGCAGCAAAACCACGTTGCTGTGTATTAGCTAAAAGCTGAATAAAAATCAGTGGTGAAAAACTTCAGCGCCACACTTAATCTCACCGATTGAAATGTTTAATTGGAGTGCAGCACCAGTTCTTATGTTTTTACAATGAAAACTGCGGTTAGACCAAAACTCTTTTCCAATTAGATTCTTATGGAGATCTCTTTCCTGTGAAGTATACAGGAAATCGGCCAATAGATTATTTTCTTCAGCCTCCAGAAAAACTGCTGCACTGTTCTTCTGACTCCTTCAAGCTTTTCTTTGTCCTGTATTACCCTAGTAGTGAAAGTTTATAAACTTTTTTCAAAAATAATTCTTTCTGACTGGAAGTAGTTAAAGAGCTTTTGCAAAAATAGTAGTACTAAAAAGATCATGAGTGATTATCATCAGAGTAGATTGTGCATAGGGATGCATTATATATACTTATATATTATAGGGAATACATTATATGTACTTTTAATAATGAGATCTTTGAAAAGTTTTAACCCTAAAGTCATTATGGTATACTTCAAAATACTTCGCTAGTCCTGTGTTCCATATATTTTATTAATTTCTGGCATGAAGACAGGCTTTTTATTCTTTTAACCATGATTACACATTCACACTAGAACTTCAACCTTTACAATTTTAAAGTTTAATTTAGAAGTTAGCTCTTGTATTCAAAGAATTGCATGTTAATTATGGATCTCATCCCTGGTAACTGGAAAGAGACTTACTGAATTTCTTTAACCACTTTTCCAGAACCCAAAAGTGTGTCCATACCTTGGACAAGTATGTTTCTTGTAGGTGGTACTGGGATTTACTCCTCTTTTAGTTATTTCCTAGAGGAAAGATTTATAAAAATGTAAATCTAATATTACCATAACCACCAGCTTAAGCTTAAAACCCCAATTTTCAGCTGTTTCCTTTAGCAATATTTTTTTTTTTTAAGGGATAGGCTTATTCATCCTCCTATCTCCAAATATAACATAATATGTGTTAGGCTGTTACTTTTGAATAATATAATAACTTTTTGACAAATGCATGTCAAATAGTCATCTTTGGACAAAATAATGCCATTAGGATTATGGCAGGTGAATTTTTGCCCTTTCTTTAGATACTTTTGGCAATTTGGTTTGTTTGATTGGTTTGTCTAGACCAACATAGATGCAGTCTAAAATATCTTACCTGCATGTTAAATAAACATTATTTGAAACTGAACACTTTGCCTGGCTTACAGAGGAAGTTGTGTATAATAGTGTATTATCTTGCTTTAGTAGAAACCATTAGAGCAGTGTCGTCCTAATTAGCTGTTCATAACCATCCCATGTGAACTTCATTGCTTGCTTGTTTTCTTGGACAAGTATGTTTCTTGTTTACCTGTAAATGTACAGTTGCTGACAAAGGTGCTCTTACTTGTTATTTCATTTTGGATAACCTTTTATTTTTATTTTTATGTTTTTTTTTTTTTTTTAAACTGCATTAACTATAGAAAGATAAGAATTAAAACCAGTAGTCTGCTAGGTCCAACTTTGGACAAGCTGATTTCCATTCTTGAAAAAATTGCATATGATTCCTGTAAGCAGGGATATCCATACCATATCCCTGGTGGCTGGACTGAGTCCGTTCTGTTTCGCTGTGTTTTCTTGCCTTTGAACTCTAGTACTTGGGTTTGGGGAGGCAAGTTCACTTGCTTGGTATGAGTACCTGCACACTTCATGTAGACACCATAATCGTGTGGTGGTTTCTTCAATTAAATTGAGTGGTTTCCCTGATAACTTTCTTATAATTGGATCACCGATTTGTTGGGATGCTGTTCATAGAAAATGATTGATTAATATTTATGTACTGTCTGGCAGGCATATTTTGATATTGCTGCTATTATAGCAAGTTTAGAGACAAAAAAAAAGGTTTGGTTGTTTTATATTCACATTCTATTTCCTTTGAAAAACAATTACTTTTTAACCGATTTTGTAAGTAGAATGGCTTAGTTTAAGTTTCTATCAGGACAAATGCTTTAAATCTTAGAAGCTGAATGCTGTTTATTATTAAGCTTATTATCTCGTGGAGACTGCTGGAAGTTTATCCTCTGTGATGCTCAGAAACTGAATTTTGGCTAAGCTATTAAAGATTACTGATGTCTCAATAACATCTTGCATTTATAAGGAAGTTTGGAAAATTTGAGCAAAGTAATGAGTGTCTAGTCTTTTTGATCATACTGTACTGTCCAGCATCTGTGGAACAACCACCAGAGATTCTCATTTGTAGGATGGGAGATTTCATGCTGAGTAACACTGACAGTTTTACCTGCTGCTGACTTGTCTCTAATATCTTACTGTTGTTCCACTCTGTTATGTTGCCAAGGCTGACCTGATAGCTCATAAATATAAAACAAGCCTCTAGCTATCTAAGCTCTTCCATTTAGCACTTTTATAGTGTGAAATAAATGTACATAAGATTACAATTTGGCCTAGTAAAGTTTTCATGAAAAAAAATTCCTAGTAAGGTTTTATTTTGGTGTTAGTGGTATAGATAATTAAAACTAAGACCTTAGATTGTATATATCTATATTTTTTTTTTTTTCCATTCAGCCGGTCATTCTGCAGAGTGTTTCCCAGGAATTTAAAAACAGAGCAAAGTTGAACATGGATTTCTTTCCCAAGGATAAGATCAATAGTTTGATTAGCATATATTTGTGGTAATGAAAGTAAGTGGTGACATGCTGAGCTGAACAGAATCAAAATATGTTCAAAATATGTTGATACGTTTCGTCATTATTCTTTTTGGGAAGTAACTTTCAAGGTGTATGCCTCCCCCGTGTTTAAGTATCAATCTCATTAGTTCAACTGTGTTAGCTCTAAGAATATGATGTGTGTGAGCACAGGGGAAGTAACTGAATGAGGCTGAAAGACTTGCTTTCCTGTCTAGTCAGGAGTGGTTCGAGAAAAGACTGTTGTCCATGATTACTTCACATTTGCATAGGCTAAGAAAAAGCTAGAGTGGAAATCCATCTGTCCCTTACTTGTTCATTCTGCAAGTGTTGTACCTCCTCAAACTGTAAAGAAGTTTGGTGATACATAAAATAAGGTGTTTTTCCTGGAAACGTGTGGTCCTGAGATCATCTCAGTAATTATCATCCATTATTCATTTAAAAGGTTTAAATTTTCTGTCCTCGTATCAATTTTTTGAAAAACCAATTTCAGTGGCTGAAATTCATTTGGATCTTTTACCATTGTATTTAAGATAGTATGAAGGAGCGATTAAAGTATGGTAGTGAATATATTAAACTTGGAATAGTATTTATTAGTAAATCAAAATGCAGAACAATGAAAGTTAGATGAATAATCAGCTGTAGAGTATTATTTTAGTAACTGATAAGAGAAACAACTCTTCAGAATTCTACATGGGCAGGAGGAAGAAAATTGAAAAATATACCTTAATTTCCCTTTCTTTTCTCTATTTATTGCATTCCGACACATGCATGTTTCTGAGGAAACTACAGAAACTACAAAAAACTACAGAGTCAAATTTAATTAAAACAAAACTCCCTCATCTGTCCTCTCCCCCACCCATCCTTTTCACAGCAGTCACAAATGGTACTTGTGCCACTCGCTTGGCTGTTTGTAGAGGCATAAACTCTCATTTCTCATGCTGGTTGCCAAGCAACTATTTTTGTACTTCATGTCTTGCACTGCAGGCATTAATTTCTATTATGTTCCTTTGTTTGTTTATAATATACTAAAGAAATGTGTATTATAGGAAAATGAGGACACTTTGTAAGGCAAACAAAGAAACATATTTGGGATTAATCTAGTGTGTTCGCTGGATACCACAGGAGAAAGAACTCATACAGTCACTTCACAGAGAATCAAAAGGTATCTTCCAGCATGTGCAAAATCAAACTGCGACTTGCTCAGAGGGAATCTTTATGGAATATATCAAATAGCTGCCCTCCAAAAGGTAAGCAAAGGGAAAGCTGGCATTAGATTAGGGTTAGGGACATACTTCCCTGATCTATTCTTCCTTCCACTTCTCTAGCTGGGTATTAGATATTTTGTACTGTTACATTGCTACAGCCCTCTTCATACTCTCCAGTATAGGTATGCTCTCGTTGCTCTGAAACTGGCCTGTGTAATTCCCAACTTTAGTTTAAATAAAAAGGATGCTTTCAAGCAGATCAGTAATTAATTCATTCTTTTGATAGTCGCTGTTTAACCTGGATAATTTTTCTTTCTGACACTGAATTGGTGTCATCCTCTGTAGAAGAAGGATAAGAAAGAAACCTCAATAGAAAGATTATTTATTTTTTCAAGGTATTATTTATTAATACTATGTTTTCATTCTGATTATCATAGTAGCCATGATCAATTTGACTGATGATCAAATCCCCATATCATGTGGGTGTGTTTGCAACTGTGTAATAGCACGGCAAACTGGATCAGCTGTAATTAGGTAAAATTATTTTGATCATATTCAGCAACTGATTTTATCCTTTGTGCACAAGCTGCATTGGCTAGAGAACATACTTGCTGAGCTGTTCTCTCATCTTTGCAATTTGTAGGAAGAAGGACTGGTAAATTAAGAAATATGTATAGATAGAGGTTGCACTTGACACTTGTGAAATTATTTTTAATATACTGTAGTGGACTGGGAAGTAAAATATCAATAAAAATGCTTACATCTTTTCATTTTCTAAGACCTTTATGACAATACATTTATCCTTACAATGCCACTGGGGAAAGCAGACAAGTATTAGTATTTCTGCTTTGTAAAGACATGGAAACCATGTTTATTTAATACAACAGAACTGTTAAATGTCAGAGACAGGATTAGTAACCTAGTTCTTTGAGCTTCTCTTTCATGGGCATAATCTTTACTGGTGAAATAGTGAGCTTTATTTTTCCTGTTGCAAAGTAGTATACTATGGCTGAGAAAGTGCCTTCCAAGGTAATTCTTTCTCCTAATCCTTAGTGCTTGCAGGTAACCTTCAGGTTTTAGGGGATGACTTCTTTACTCACCATTGTTGTTCATCTAATCCAACATAGTTCCCAGTAGTAAAATCTAATAATAAAGACATGTTTGCATGCTAGTTAAGTTCAATTTACACTGCTAATATAACAGAGGAAATAGTCTGGAGGTTCTACCTGAAGACTATGCTTCTATGTCACTCTCTTTAAATGACAAGGCTGATGATGTACTAGTTGAGTGTAAAGGAGTAATTCATGCAAAAATTAGGTGTGAGTATAGGAACTACTTGCAGTGGTAAGTGGCTGTGGTAGAACAAACCAAAACTGTGCCTAGGTTTACTGTACTTTAATTTCTGCTCCCAGGAGCCTAATTTCAGGCTGCCCTCTAGCAATGTATCTGTCTGGGAACATAAAAGAGCGGGTAGGCTGTGGAGGTGTTCTGCCAGCCCTCCTTCTCTGCTGCCCGAACCTCATTCCAGAGGTGGCAGTGGGGAAATGAACTGTGTGTTATCAACAAAAGGTATAACATCGTATTGTCCTTCCATGGCCTTTCTTTTTTTTTTTATCTTTGAACTGCAGAAGTCAGAAAACTGATGGAATATGGAAGGTCCTGTGTACAAGGGGAAGTGTGCTAACAATGCTGGGTGTAGGAAAAAAAGTAAGCACAAGCATGGTAGTTAAACAACTGAGTGATCTGTTTCTGGAGTATTTTTTTTATTTTATATCCCACTTGATAGCCAAGAGCTGTGTCTTTCTGACATAAATATTAGCAACAAAACTTCAAAGACTCTATGATATAAAGGATATGCTTCGCTGCAGTTCTTGAAAGATTTTATTTTAAAAAAGATTAAATATGTATGCTGCAACAAAGAGGAATAGTTGTGAAGTAGATGCCAATAAACATGCCAGTTCAGAAACAAATAATATTCTTTCAAATAATGCTGTGTTGGAAGTCTGCAAGTGCGTTTTATATTTTTATTAAGCGCCTACCAGGATCTGTCCTGCTGCTGCATCTGTGCATAAATCAGTGCATGACAGACATAACTGCCAGGGTAAATTATTGAATACTGTGTCTTCATTAGAGGCATGTTCAAGAAACTTTTGTTCCACTCTTCAGAGGTAACACGCAAACATGTAAATACAATCTAACTGAAAGAAAGCTTCAGATTCTTCTTCATTTAGCTATAATAAAGTTCATCCAGGCCAAGTGCAAGGTCTTGCACATGGGTTGGGACAATCCCAGGCACAAACACGGGCTGGGCAGAGGATGAATTGACAGCAGCCCTGATTCTCCTCAATGTACTGGTGGACAAGAAGCTCAACATGAGATGACAATGTGCCCTTGCAGCCCAGAAAGTCAACTGCATCCTGGGCCGCATCAAAAGAAGTATGGCACCAGGTTGAGGGAGGTGATTCTGCCCCTCTACTCTGCCCTGGTGAGACCCCACCTGGAGTACTGCATCCAGCTCTGGAGCCCCCAGCATAAGAAGGACATGGACCAGTTGGAGAGGGTCCAGAGGAGGGCCACGAAGATGATGAGTGGGCTGGAGCATCTCTCCTATAAGGACAGGCTGAGAGAGTTGGGGCTGTTCAGCCTGGAGAAGAGGAGGCTCCGGGGAAACCTTATAGCGGCCTTCTGGTACCTAAAAGGAGCCTACAGGAAAGATGGGGAGAGGCTGTTCAGTAGGACCTTCTCCTGTGACAGGACTAGGGGTAATAGTTTCAAAATAGAGGGAGGTAGATTTAGATTAGATATTAGGAATTTATTTTTTTTTTACACTGAAATTGGTAAATCACTGGAACAGGTTGCCTGTAGAGGTGGTAGATGCCCCATCCCTGGAAACATTCAAGGCCAGGTTGGACGGGGCTCTAAGCAACCTGATCTATTTGGAGATGTCCCTGCTCCTTGCAGGGAGGTTGGACTAGAAGACCTTTGAAGGTCCCTTCCAACCCTAACAGTTCTATGATTCTATAATGCAAAGGTTTAATCTTTCCAGGTACTGTTTACTCTACACTGTGATTTCTGTGGGAGTTACAGACTGTACCAACAAATACCAATTAGCTAACTAGCTGTGAAGAAATTCTGGTTGGTGGGGTTTTTGTTTGTTTGTTTGTTTGTTTGTTTTTTCTTTGGGAAAAGAACCAACAACATTCAAAGGAAAGATCATGTGTTTTCCCAGCATCCTTTTGGTTTTAATGCTTCTGGTTGACCTGCCTTCCACTTGCTTTCTTGGCATCTGCTGTTTTCTACAACTCACTAGTAGCATTTAGAGTGGACCATGGAGTGACTAAAAGTGTACTTGGAGCAGAGTGGCTATTGTCGTGTGTTGTCAGGCTGACATCCTTTTGTGTAAGCATAATCTGGTTCTGCTTATAATTTTGCAGAAGATTTGACAAACCCCCCTCAACCTACTAAAAGTAGAATAAGCTGTTAAATAAATAGTTTGAAAGTAAACACTTTACTCTTTTAGAGATTGTGACGTTCTTCTAATAGATTTCCTCTCACATTCAGTAACCACCTGGATAATACTATGATTTAGGAAACATTACAAACTGAGAACTACTACTGTACCGATTTACCTGTAACAAATATTGCGGAAAGTAAGATCCTAGTAAAAATGGGTAATTGAAAAAAAGTCTTAGGATATAATTTGTTTACACTATTCTAGACAATAGTTGAATAGAAGAGAAGCACAAAGGGATTTAAGATAAGAGTAGCCCAATTATCTAGAATTAATTGTTTGGATGTCTGTTCAGATATTAACATATCCTTGATTTAGTAAAGAAAACTAAGACCTTACAAATAAAATTCAACTACAGATGACTTATTTCACCATTATAACTGTTCTGGTTGCCAGATTATCACGCTGTTGCTAACAGATACTATTTATTTGATGATTGAAGTTTCAATTCTGTCTGCAAATAAAACACTAACAGTCTTCTTGACTATAAGCCTACCTTCCTGGTGACTAGTGTGCCTAAAAGAAGTTCTCTTAAGGCTTCCTTCTTCCTGAACCTTTGTTTTGTGTAGTTTTTACTCCTAAGTACAGACAGCAGAAAACAGTCAAGCCCTGCCAATGCAGCAGGGGTCTTACTGTTCCTATGCAATCCTTCCCCTGACAATTGCCACCACTCAGGTTTACTGCCAGGCACTGGGGAATTCACCTCCCCAGGATATCCAGGTATCAGCAATCTTCCTTGTATTTACAGTCTTTGCAGTTAGGAGTATTTTAATGTGACCTTAAATTTTAAACAGGCCTGTAGTTGTCTCGATATGAAAACCTCTTTAGAGCCATCAAGGAGAATAGTATTATGCCATTTAATTGCTGGGATGACTGGTTTGTAGAGCACATGCTTTTTCTTTAGCGTTGCTGTTGCTTCATTACATTGCCAGTGACTATGGAGTCCATTAAACCTGCGTACACAAGAAAATTGAATGAACTTAGATAAATTAGATCAGCCCTCTTGTGTAGACAGTCTTAGTTTGGGGAAGAGTGTCTTATAACAATTTAGTTAAAGTAAACATAAGCCATCATTATCCACAGAGGAGCTTGCATTGATTTAACAGAATCACTTTCTAAAGCAGTTTTTTTTTTTCTACAATGGCATAATTCCCTTGCATAGGAAAGAACTTATTAGATTATCTTCTTCCTGCACAACATTAAGAAACTTTCCAGAAGGTCTCTATATTATCTATGAGGCTAGAAGAATTCAAGATCTTCTTGAGCTCTTTTATAACACATTACTTTTTCTGTTTCATAACATGGTTTTTACAGCTGGGATGAACCTGTCCTAACTGTGCAGAGGTACAGGCTTACCTTAGTCAAGATAAATACCCAACATGGGTTAGAAAGGTGAGTTACCTGTTGGTGTTGTCTGCTTTTCTCCAATTATTATGGAGCTCTGGGCTATGATTTCAGACTTGGGTATCTAAAGCTGAATTTGGAAACTGTTGCTGTGGTCTAACTGCCTACATAGCTCATTGTCCTGGTTCCCTCTAGGATAGAGTTAACATTCACCTGAGCTGGGAGAGGAACTGGAGCTGGTGGCACCTGTGGCTGGGGGACACAGCTGGGATAGTTTACTCATTAGCCAACAGCTGGGATAGTTTACCCGATTAGCCAAAGGGCTGTTCCATCCCATGTGACATCATGTTTAGTTTATAAGGTGCTGTACAGAGCTCTCTGCTACCTGTGAGGAAACCAGGTATCAGGATTTGCTGTGAGCTGTAATTATTTTCTATCTCTGTGTTGTTCTCTTCTGTTATTGCTCCCCATTCCACTGATGGGTGGAGGGAGTAAGTGAGAGACTGCATAGCTTGGTCCTGATCAGGGCTGAACTATGACACTCATACAGTAGGACTTCTTGCAATCAGTTCTCAATTGGTGTAAACAACATTATTTTTAGAAAGCAAAAACATTTTATTTTAAAATGTTGGAGAGTTATCACAGCTCTATATGCATTTTATCCCAAAATTATTTTGAGGTTCAGATTACTTCTAATTGAAATGTACTTCAAATCTGCTTCAAAACTAGTCAAGGTGGTACTGTAAAGAAAATTCATTAAATTTCTGGTTGTTGTGGAATGTTTTAGGGTCCTGTGGGATTTCAAACAAAATGGTGAATGAAAGCTGCTTAGCTTCTTCTAAAGGTTAGCATAAAACGACAGGAATTTAGGTTGGTAAGTTATGGCATAGAAAAAAGGCACTCCAAGCTTCTTTTAAGACGACTTTTTTTTCTTCTCAATAATTAAGGAGTAGCCCCTGGAGAGCTGTGAAAATAATGTTAGAGGAATTGTTGTAAGAATTATCCATTTTCAATTTCCTGCAAGCTAGATGGTGTTAGGTAATTACATTCAGATGCAAAAAAAATAACCACCATAAGCACACAGTGATAATCACAGCAAAAGATCCATGATGTGCTAAAAACAATTTAATTATTCGGACGTACACGTGATGCCTATATAGATCTGAACTGACACCCAAAAAAAAATTGTATTGTGCAGCTAGAAAGTATATCATCAAGTTTGTGGGTTTCTTTGGTGATGGTGATGTTTTGTTGGTTGGGTTTCTTTTCTTTTCTTTTTTTCCCCCCACAGAAAAATAGAAGGTGGTCTTACATTCAGTTGTTTGGAAAGATTGTCCTATCTCTGGGAGAAGTAAAGATAAGAAATCTAACTGTAGTCACTAATATAACTAGAAACACGTTCAGGGGTTTTTTTTTGTTAGGTTTGGGTTTTTTTTTTTTTGAGATTGCTGTGTGAGATGTGTGTGTCTATGTGTCTGAGGCAAAGAGAAAGGCAGATGATGATGCCTACGATGGATCAATAATTTTTACCATAGACTTTTGATTTGTAAAGTGCAGGTTTTTTCATTTATGTCAAAAAGCTTGTTTTAGCTGGCCTACAGAAAATGCAAGCAAGAGTTGCAGAATATATTGAAACTAAGGTCAAACATCTGCAGTGACCTTCAAATGAAACACCACTGAACTGAACAGATACTTAGTTGTTTGACCAAAAAATTCTGTGAAAATTGTGAAGTCAAAATTTTGGGAAGAAAGTCTTAACACTTTACACACTGAGATCCTGAACGGATGCTATTCTAAGGGTATGCTGGTTTGTTCCCCAAAACTGTAAACCACTCCTTTAAAATTGCCTTTCTCATCAAAATAGTTTATTTAAAAAAAAAATTAGAAGGTTTGATGTAATTTGTTTGAAAATCCTACAAATAATCAGGTTTCAAATTTTATGCTTTACAACTAGGTGTATAAACATATTAATAGCATGCAGATTTCTGTTACACTAACACGTGTAGTATGCCTTTGCTAGTTGTAAAATTAGATCATTCTGAAAGTACATACGAGTTGAGCATAAGAAAAATTGTAAGGTAAAAGTTGCAATCTTATAGTAAGGGAAAAGGCTATACATCTTATTTAAATATTTATGTATCTTTCAGCTTACTAGTTGGTATTTTGGCATCATATTCTGGCCAAGAATGCAATTTTACACTGTCTTAAGTCTTGCCATTATATAAAAATAATATCTGATGTAATATCAGAATGAAGTTCATTTAAATATCTTCTTAACAGATGAATCTGTCTAAAAATGATAACAAAAGACTACTTTCTCCTTAAATTTTATTTATCAAGTCCATGGTAACTAACTCACAAGTCAATGGACTTACATTGTTTAATACATTTGTAAAGCAAACACTTTGCTCTCTGAACATGTTTAATGCACTATTAAGTTCAAAATAAAAGAAGCATGACTGATAGTGTCATATAATTAGTAGAAAATATGTTGCCACAGAAAGTAGTTGCTCTTGGAAGATGCACACTGCTGAAGAAAGCAAAAGATGAACTATTTAAATTTTTGCTTCCAGGTACTTTAACGTATTTCAAGAGGGCAGATGTGTCAGCAAAACTTAAAAGTGGCTACACTTGTATTACTGTGTTTTCAAAACCATTTCTGAAACATTTTCAAATTGTTTTGAAATGCTCTAAATTTATATATTTTAAGTGAGATGACTTATTGATTTGACAGTTACCAATGGAGTTACTTATGGAGGGAAGGAGAACAACAGGTACAGGGTACAGTGCTAAACATTCAAGATGCTGCTTATAGGCAATTTTTTATCCTCTTCTAACCAACACAGTTTTTCAACTGCTGTTTATCAGAACTGTTTGCTGGATGGTGACAATACATGTACTGTTTTTCTTTACTTTCATTCTTAAATTTTGTGCTTCATTGTTAAAAGCTTCCTCTTCTCATCCCTGTCCTTGGATCTACCTTCTGTGAGTAGAGCAGATGTGCTAGAGGCTGAGAAGTGGCAAAGCTAAACTCAATTATTTACCAAGCTGAGTAGCACAGCTGCTTGTCAAAATATTTCATCTTTGGATAATAGAATTTCATTAAACGTAAAATGTAAAAACTAATTAATGTGACACTATTGTGTTTCAGAGGGGAAGAAAAGTCTGGAGAGTTCTGAGAAAATCACACGGTCTGTTTTCAAAATGTATAAGTTTGCAGAACAATGCTCATGTTTTACTTATTAATTTTCTTTTGTATTAAAATTCTAAGTTTAATATGTCATAATCAAAATGCTGACGTTCACTATTTTTCGGGATTCCCCCCCCCCCACACACACACACACACTAGATTATGCTTGTCTGTTCTAGTTTAGCAAATACAGAGCATTTCTGTCTTATGGAGGGATAAAGATATCCATCCTTTATGGAAAGATAAAGGTAACTTACCTTCGTAGCTATCCCTTTTGTTTTTATAGTAAGATTCAGCTAAGAGCTTAGAGAACTTTAGGTTTTGTTTTGTTTTGTTTTTAAATAATTCATTAATAAATTGGTATTTAAATAACTGAATTGCCCTTTCCAATTTTGATTTAGTTCACATTCAGAATTGAGGTCAACAGGATAGTTTAGTTCCTGATAATATTGGCAATATTACAGCCTTTCTATGAATTGAGATTTTTACCATAACTGCTTGTTTGGCTACCAATGTTCTACCAGATTCCAAATGAGTAGTTAATTTGCCACAAGATGTACTTTCCTTCCAGTTTTTAAAAACTGTCTCTAGCTACAGCTTTTGAACTATACTTAGATTTAGAGGAACAGAGGGTTGTTTTTCAGCACAGTAGTTAATTAAGTATAAACTTAAATTAACTTTGAAAGTATCTGCTGAAACACGCAGATGCTGCTTCTGGCCCTTGCTTGTGCCATTCAGGTATATTATGTTTGTTCTCCATCTTTTTATCGTTCTCTGGTCAGCACTGTTTATTATGCAGAGTTCTAGCAGCTGTAATTCTCAACCCATGATCGCTGTAAACCCTTAAAATCCGAACACTTATACATTCTGTTCCAAGCGCATTTGATTAGGTAATTCAGTACAATTAGTTTATTTTATTGGTAAAACTTTGTGATGCCACCTTTCTTGGACACCATAAAGGCTACATCCATGGTACTTTTCAGCAGTTTATGTGGGAATTCGTTAATTTTAATTTCAGTATTTACTAGCTAATGACTTAAGTACACTTTAATGAATTAAATGACATTCTGATTTTCTGTATCGTACCACCAAATCTGCACGTAGTTTTTCTTGAGAAAATTGTTCTACTTTGCTAATTTGTGATAATTAAAGTATGTGCTGATAGAAGTAATTGTTAGAAAGAACTAAAGATATTGCACTATCCTTCTTATCATGTCATGATAAACAATAGTTTATCATGACATGAGAAGAAGCAACTGAATCCAATTCACGCTTTGTGAGTTTATATCTCTAGGAAAATTGTCAAGTGATTTCCAGTGGCATTAAAATCATTTTACAAATGCAAAAGTGAGGACAGATAACTTGTCAAAGGTTAACTTTTTGGTTTTGTGGCAGGAGAGCAGATACGCAGTAAATTCATTCCTTTTCAGATTCTACTGATTCATCTTAATAAACATAAATATTAGTTTTATGGTTATACCTTATTAAACTGTCACAATTTTGGGCGTGATACACGTGATGTTCCACCAATGATAGCTGTTTCCATCAGCTATTTGTCAAAGAATACTGAAATAATCATTAGTATTTAATTCTGAATTCCCTCAGTGAACACTTGGTCCCATTGCTCCTTGCTAGGAGGTGGATTAAACTTTTCTCCTGGAAAAGCAAGAAAACAGAGTACTGCTGCTGTTTACACTTGCTTTTCTGTGGAGTTTGAAATTTATGGCTTGTCTGAGCTAAAGTTAAGACACCACGGCTGTGGTATGGCTTTGGGTTGGCTCATTTCCTGTTTGCTTTCTGTGGTGCGAAGGAGTTGTGATGGTTCATTGTCTGATGGGTCAAGGGGAATCGTCATTTGCTTCTCCCTGCAGAGAAACAGTGTTGTCTGTCTGGTCTCAGCAAGATGTAACCCTAGTTTGTTTATCCTTGCATGCTGAGAAGGGAGTAAGACAGGGAACTGAATCGTTTTTATGACTTTAGCTGAAGAAAAGTTTCTCATTTTTTGCTGTTACTGAAAACATTGCTGGAAAATTGTACTGTCTGTTCTTCATGTCAGCAAGGAGGGGAATGAGCTGTTATTTCCTTTTGCTAGGGAAGGAACATAACTGGATGTCCTCTAGCTCGGAATCCAGGAACCCACACTTTCATTTCTGTAGATTTGGTTTTTGAAACGTTATCTAATGAATGTCCTGATCCAAGGATTTGGTGCAACAAATGAAATTGAGTCCTTTATTTCTAAAGTCAGATCACCGAGGTAGACTTTTAGTAACTGTTCAAAATAGCGTTCAGTGAATGTAATATGTCTGAAGGTGATCTTGCTGGTTTGCTTTGTTCCTTTTTCGATGATCTTGACCTGTGTTGGGTACCTGCATTTGATAATAGACCTTATTTTGACTTATTTCATTTGGCACATGAACTTCCATGTAGTTTTATCATATTCTGTTCTGTAAAAGTAGAATTGGTTTAAATTGGTGACTTTCACTGAGTTGACATCTGAGTTGAAATACATTTGGAGAAGAAAAGAAAATCCTTTAAGGTCACTGGCGTCATGACACACATAATAAAGGTGCATTCTTCTAGGCCATGGGAAATTTAGCAGTCTCTTTCACTTAATAAATTCCTTAATAAAAAAGAACATAGTGTTATTCCTAAGAGACTTTGTAGCTTTATAGTTAGTAACAATATTAAGAGGGTGCCAAATAAAGGGGAAATAACTACAGAAGGCTTCAGACAAAGTCTTAAGATACAGAGACCCATCATTCCAGATGTGTCTCACCTGGGCTGAGCAGAGAGGAAGGATGGCCTCCCTCCACCTGCTAGCAATGCTCTACCTAATGCAGCCCAGGGTGCAAGCGTTAAAGTGTTGTTTTAAGCTCTTACTACAGATGCTGTTTAGGGTGATATCGTCAGCATGTGCCTCTAGTCATTCTGTAAGGTTTCAGAAGGAGTCTCTCTGATTAATTTGCATTGGCTTTTTAAAAATCAGACCAAAATAGAAATATAATCCAGATGAGGATTTAAGATATTAAACAATGGATATGCATAAACAAGATCATATACAAAATAGAAGAGTTAAACTATTAAAACTGACACACACACAGATATACATATGTACTGTGGTATGGCATGGCAATTATTTTGGAAAGATACATTTTACACGCTTATACTAATATATTTGTGGAAACAATGACAAGAAAAGCAGGGATGGGCTCTCATTTTAAAGAGAGAGATTAGCTCTGGTGTTCAGGTGAGAGAACCATTAACTTTATTGTAATTCTATCCATGAAGTTCTAGAATCACTGCATTTTTTGAAAACGTCTCTTCGTCTGTTAATGCAAACATTAAAGCAACTGAATGAGGCTCACTTTCTCCATTCTCCTTCCCTGAGGGCTGGTTTATTCCTTTCCATCCCCTCCATTTCTCCTGAAAAGCACCAAAACATTTCCCTCTTAAATGAGTTCTAACAGAGTACTAAAAAGAAGAAAATTAAAGAAAAGAAACTCAAACAGTAATGAATAATGGAGAATTTTTTTTTTCTTCAGTGTTTGACAGTAGTTCAATAATCCAACCATTCCAACCCTTTGCTGCTGTTCCAGAGAAGATGCAGTGGGAGGAAGGAGATTTGAAGGAATGAACAGTTGAGGTTCAATCAAGCTACTAATTCAAATACAGATAGTAATGTTGATCTAACTCCATTTTGGTAAATAGATGAAGTTTTCTGGCAAAGTTGCTGCAATATTTCCAGGGAGAGGGGTGGATGTGGGGGAGTGGGATTCTTAGTGTGGCAAAACGGATAGAATATTGCTACTGGTTATTGTAAGTCTTCATTGATAGTTATTACACTGTACCTTATTCATCTCTTTCCTAAAAAAATCTATCATACTAGACTGAAGCAGTACAGAAAATGAAACTAAAGTTAATGGCTAAAGCATAATTTCAGATTGAAAAAGTCAAGAAATGAGATGAAGATTTCTGGATTTATTTATTTACAATTATGAAAGAAAAATAAAGCAGACTAGTCAAACAGCTTGTAGTAATGTGGAACAGAACAGACAGAGCACCACAGAATAATGCATTTCTGGATCTTATTTAAAATACTTCCAGTCAATCTGTGGTATACCTTGTTGAAAGACATCATACTAAATCGTATGTGTAGCTGCTAAATGAGTTAGGTAATGGTATTCCACTATTAACTATTCCTGAAATTAGATCAAATCTTATGCTTCAGCATGTAAATTACTACCTTTGAAAGCTAGAGGGACATACTTTCAATTCTTTTGGAGTGTTTGTTGAATAGTACCATCCACCTCTCCAGAGAATTGAAGAATGGGAGCTGCGAGAAGAAAGATAGCAGGCTAACTGAATCAAGGGAGTAATCTCATGGTGAAGACTTTGGGAAAATATTCCTAATTCTTCTTTTTCTACGTTCATATTTAAAATAGGGGTATAGAAATTGTATCAGAATTGTATCTATGTGAATTTTATATTTTTTCTACAAAGGTGAGCATCCATGCATTTCAAATAATCTATTATTTTAAAAATAACAGTACACTGTATATTTAAGTATTCTGTAATATAAAATCAAATACTATGATAACAGATGTATCTTTTAATTCATGACGATTGATTGCTGTGATTAGTCATGACCTCATATGCATTTATTTTTTTTTCAGGAAAAATAGATAAACTCAAATACTGCTTAAGTTTTTGGTTTTTTTTTAAGAAGTCTATTTTCATTCCTCATATATCCCTACCTCTATTCAAAATAATATTTTTTTTTTTCCTCATTGAGAAGTGAAATTGCATGGAATATATTTTAGAAGAAGGATGAAAAACCTTAACTTATCTTGAACAAACTCCACGACATCCAATCAGCCAAAATAAAATGAAAGCTTAAAAAAAAAAACAACCCTTACAGTTGACCTAGAGCTTCAGGTTTCCATTTCTGATTTTTACTGAGTGAAGTTGACTGTCGATGTGGATCTCACATATTTGTCCAGAGGAAAACCTGGAATTTAGGTATGGTTAGGTGGATGTTAGCCTGTATTAGGAGAATTTCCTAAAAAGCACAGTGGGACAGGTTTACTCTGTGGAAACAATGCATTCTAAAAATAAATCTTACCTATAAAGAAAAAAAGCAAACATCATTGGGGAAAAAAAAATATTTAAAGCATGAGCAAGTGGGTCATGAGGGTCATGAGTAGCACAAGTAATACAGCTGACTGATTATTTAGAATAGGTTCATACAGGCAATGTGTGTTTGTTAACAAGTGGAATTCTTTGAGTATCTTTACAGTGGTAAATTTATGTAAGAAGCTATATGTGCTGTATTACAGTACTTATGTAAATATAAAATACTTCTGGAATAACTGTTGTGGGGAAAAAAGTATTTTGATTTCTTATCAGTGCTGGAAGGATAAACTAGTAGAATGGAAGATGTTCTTTTAAACAGTTTTATTAAAAGGACTATCTAGGTACATGCACACTCTCCTTATTCTGCAATAAGAATACTAATCAACTGGAAAAATTAAAAAGAAGTAGGAAAAATAAGTAGGAGAAATAAGTACATATTTTGCATTTGTTTAACCAGAGTGGCTTGTAAGTTGAATTAGGGAGCACAGGCTTGTAAGTTGAATTAGGGAGCACAGCCTTTTGAGAACAAAAAGGCCTGATTATAAAATCCTAGCATATATTTTTGTAAACCGTTCTTCATTCATCACCAAAGGGTCTGAAAAATGCTTTAGCGTTGATGGGCAGGAGTGGAAGAGCAGTTACTTAAAGTGAATTTCAACATCAGCTCACATAATACTTCATAGAGGTTTGAAAATTTGAGAGGACTACTTAATTCCTTTTGAATTAATTAGCATCTAGATTTCATCAAGGAGTAGAAGTATCATGTGGAATTGTTAAAATTATGCCAGTCATATTAATTCTGAGTAATAACTGGAAGGTAACAGCAAAATCATGATGGGTCTTAATGCAAAAGAGCATTAGATCTCCGATGTAACAAGTGTTTAACTCTGTGCAAAGTACAAAACTTAGTCTACTGAGATTTCAAATCAAAGTGAGACACTTCAGTTCTTGATTCAAGGGTCCTGCTGTCACATGATGCTTGAAATATATAAAATTTGTTATAGAGAATATAACTTGTGCTATTTCAAAATATACTTCTCTCTAATTATCTCAACAATGATAACATTTTGGTGTTTGTGTGATATTTTTAAACTACATACCATGAAAAATATCCTTGATGTTCAGCAGATATTGAAAGAGACAATTCAAGTCCCAAACACTTAATAAAATAAGCTACATACATAGTCTGCAGAAAAGACACACAATGAAACAGAAACAGTTATTTCTAGTAGTGGGTATAGAATCACAGAATAGTTTGTGTTGGAAGGGACCTTCAAAGGTCATCTAGTCCAACCTCCTTGCAAGGAGCAGGGACATCTTCAACTGGATCAGGTTGCTCAGAGCCCTGACCTACCTGGCCTTGAACGTTTCCTGGGACGGGGTATCCACCACCTCCCTGGGCAACCTGTGCCACTAGTGTTCCACCACCCTCACTGTAAAAAAAAAAAGAAGGTGAAAATGGCAGTTATTACAGCTGAGATGCAGAAAAATAGCATGGCAAGTCTGAAGTTCATCTGCCATATTATAGAATGTGTGTTTATATAAGCATATAAATTACAGAATGCTATATACATACCTGTTTATATGCATACACATGTATGAGTTCTCTTTGCAAAGTAGAAAAGAGAAAGGAACAGGAAGGAACACATAACTGAATGTGTTGGAAAGGGATACATGTACTTTAAGTATGAGAACTGCTTAAGAATCAGCCTGAAGAAGAGGAACTTAGAAACCTGAAGGTTAAACACATAGACAAGTATAAATACCCACAGGTACTTGTAATATGGTAATTTAAAATAATAATGCTTTAACCACCAAATATTCAATTGCTGATGAGACAGATCATTTTATTGTGAAGTGAACTTAATAAAAATGTTCTTTGAGAAGCTAATTTCCTACTGGTAAATTGCTGTTTAAGTAAGACTTGCTGTTGCAAGAGAATTAATAACAACAGCCTACACCAGACTCAGTGTTTTTAAGATTCCCAGTGTACCGTATGTGATAACGTATTATGCAGATAGAATTTTTTTCCATACTGGATGAGAGGGTGATGTGTATGGCTGTATTGTCCTTTGAGACTAGTTCACATGCAGTTGCTGGTATCGCACTGTTCGGCAGCCTGCTGCAGATAAGAATGAGTGATGATGCCCTAGATTTTAATGGAAATTTTGGAGTGCGTGCAGCGGTAGGGTGCAGTCTTCAGCAGAGAAAAACAAGCTGACTTGCAGGCATGAGGGGTCATCAAGAAAGATAAAGAAATAGGACACATACTCCGGGCTAGGCAAGGCTTTTTTAAAGGATATTATGGAAATGAGGAAGAACCAATTTAATTTTTATAATGTCACTCCATTTAACTTTAAAATACAAGGTCAAGGTACTGTGTTTTTTGTAATGATTAAAGATTTGGGATGTTCTTTTTGTTGGAACTGTTGAATGTTTATGTGGCAAAGACTGAATGTGACAAAGAATTAAATCTGGAATCATTGGAATTATGTAGCAGCTCCTCCTAAAACCACATGAGAGACAAAGAGAAATTTGATAATCACTTTAATTTCCATCCTGGCAGTCAAACTTCCTTAAGAAGCCTCTCTTTAAAGTTAGCTTCATCCCCAAACAGTAATATATCTTGTTTTTATGTAAAATCTATAAAAACTACATTAATCATGTAGTGAATCTGAAACAGCTCCCTTTCTAATAAAATCTTAATGCTACTGTTCTTAGTGAAACTTGATTTACTGGTTAGATATGAGACCTTACAATGCATCAGGTTTGTGATACTGTCAGGACTTTTTGAAATTACGATGAATTGGTGGAATTTTTACTCCAAAATCTTATGCAAACATTTTATTTTTAATGAGAAAAGATGATGCTGTACCTTTCCTGCATAAGCACATAAAAATAAAAACTAGCCTGAAAATTTTCCAGATGGGCTCATCTTGGAAGGAAGGGACAGCATAGATACAGGAAAATATTTTCTTAATTTCTTTTCTCTCTGAAGACAGAACAAATTCATAATGAGTCTTAATGTTTTTAAAAAAAAAAAAAAAAAAAAAAAAGAAGCAAGGCATGAAGGGCAAGTTCCCTGTCTGTAGCAGTAGGTTTTATTCCTGTTGAGTCTCTCGTAGAACCACCTGTACAACAAGGCTACTGTGATGGAGGGTGTTTTGGGCAGCTCTGAGCAGTCTACAGTTTGTACCTGAGCGAGTCAGTTTGCAGTTAGGTTGTCTGTCTCTGCACTGTACTATGACTGTTGTTACAATTGCCTAGTAAATTCATTTGGAGAGAATTTAACCACATCTTTGTTTAATACAAGTTACAGTGTGTAACCAAGTCCTCCTGACCAGATGTAGTGAATAAAGGGATGTGTTATCTTTTCTGTTTTCCCATTTAAGTCAGCCTGACTTATGAAGCAGCCATACTCCAAAGCCTAATAATAATAGCTTCCCCCATCTGCTATTCTCTATTGTATGCTAATTTTAACTATGACTGTCACCCAGATTTTATGAAAATTCTGTCAAGTTTCTAGGACTTCCAAGCCATAGCTACCAGGTTATTTTATTCATGCCTTTATGCTGAGCATAACAGATCAGTAGTGGTGTAAAGCTGTGTGTAATACTGGCTATTCAGTCTGTTCTCTTGACTAGCCCTAGTTTGTCAAGGGACTCTCTTTTCACATAGATCTTGTTTTGGCTGAAATCAGAAGTGTAAAGACAAGCAAGATAACTCTTAAGAAATTGATCAGATGTTTTCCAAACATCCAGAAAGTTTTGAAATTTGACAGAAGCTTATTTATTTTGATTTAATTCATCCTCTCTTAATCTTCAACCTCAATATCAAGGTTGCAATATAGATCTCTCATATAGCTAAACAGGGGAAGAAATCGTGTGTTGGGACGGGAGAGGGAAATAAAAGATAAGTAGAACAGGTCTGCCAGTCAATCAGAACCCCCATGAGACTGAATATTGGGGTGATAAACCACGCACCTAAGCTTAGCTCTTATTTGTGAAACATTTATGTAATAAGTAGCAGTACTTTTTTTTTTTTTTTTTTTTTTCCTTCTTCCCTGCAGTGAAGATGCTAGTGCAATCACAGGATAGGGATTGTTTGTGTGTTTAAGCACTGTCTCTCTTTAAACACCTGTGAGTAGATTTATAGTCACCTACAAAGAGACCATGCTTCTGTGGAGGACAACTGATGCTAGCTAATGATATTCTTAAAATTACTTTTTTTTTTTTTTTTATACTTAAATTCTAGGGTACTTTTCAGAAAACAGCTTTATACTGACTATCTTGCAATAGCTAGGAGAATGAATGGGAATGGCTTAGAGATATTATAGTCTAAAATCTTAATAGGTGCATTTAACAGAAGGAGATGAAAAGGATCTCAGGTTTTTAAAAGGGCTTAAAAATTATGTACCCTTTATTTCCTTAATAAATGAGTTAAACAATATATATCAGAACAGTTGAGTAATAGGACAAGGGACAGAAGTTTCAATATTTTAATAGCAAGATTCAGAGATTAAAATTGAAATAAAGGTAACCAGAAGATGCCAGCAATGCTGAAAATCATGCTACTTTGTTTTTAATTGCCTCACTTCTACAAGGCAAGCCTGAGATGTCTAGATTTCAGAGGAACATATGTTTAAAAACTCCAGGAAAGATATATTAATAGTGATAACACTGTACCATTCTTCCATATCCAACAGAAACACCATTTTGGTATAAATGCTTTGTTACACTAATATATAATAGAAGCATGAGATTTTCAAAGCTTATGGACTGTATATATGAGTAGAACTTTCATTAAAGTCACATAAATGTACTTCCTTGTCATTTTTTTTAGCAGTAGGGAATTTTGAAAATATAGTCAGTGTTGGAAATGAACTTTAGAACTTAGGTCAGAGAAAATAAAAACGAAGGAGAAAGTCCTAAATTTGTTATTCCATTTTCTTTAATATGCATATTCAAAAACTTATAAACCTTTTGTTAGGTCTTCAGTGAAGAAATAAACAGAGAAGTGACTTGAACCAAGCAATTCTGTTGCCTGTTGTGTTTGGTATTTCATTTTGTATCAAAAGGAGTGCATATGTTTCTAAATTATCAATGGTAAATTTCCGTAACGTATAGTTTAAACTTCAGAACTATTTACTATTTTATGCAACACATTAACACATTTGGTACAACCTAGTAATGCAAATGAGAAAGCAGCACAAATACATTTACTCTGTCTTTCCCAGAGAAGAAAACAGGACTGTGTTTGCGTTAACGTTATGAGTCATAAGTGTGAAAGACGTCTGCTTTTCATCTGTGTCCCAATTTTTTGTTCCTTGCTAAATCTAGAGTTTTCCTTGAGATCAATGGAAAGAGAGGCTTGTCTTTAGAGCCTGATTTATTTACAAGCTATTTTTAGCTTAGCTGAAGTCCTGTCAAAAAGAGAGATCTCAAATCTTGACAAGGGTACGGACTGAGAAAGTCAGTGAGAAGGCGAATGCCGTACCATAGTGCTTTTGTGTCTTGTGAATATATTGTTCTTGCTTTCCCTGGCAAGGGAAAAGCTGCCTAACAGATAAAATAAAGGTATAACAATGGAAGTAAGGTGTAAAAGAGAGTCTGATATTTAAAGACAGGAGAAATAGGTGTATGATTTTTTTGATTCTGTGTATTTTTTCTATTATCAGCTAAAATCATAGAATGGTTAGAGTTGGAAGGGACCTTCAAAGGACATGTAGTCCAAACCCCCTGCAAGGAGCAGGGACATCCCTGACTAGATCAGGTTGCTCAGAGCCTCATCCAGCCTGGCCTTGAATGTTTACAGGGATGGGGCATCCACCACCTCTCTGGGCAACCTGTTCCAGTGTTCTACAACTTGCATTGTGAAATTTTTTTTTCTAATATCCAATCTAAATCTACCTCCCTCTATTTTAAACCCATTACCCCTTGTCCTATCACAACAGGCCCTATGGAACAGCCTCTCCCTGTCTTTCCTGTAGGCCCCCTTGAGGTACTGGAAGACCGCTATCAGGTCTCCCTGGAGCCTCCTCTTCTCCAGGCTGAATAGCCCCAACTCTCTCAGCTTGTCCTTATAGGAAAGGTGCTCCAGCCGTCTCATCATCTTCGTGGCCCTCCTCTGGACCCTCTCCAACTGGTCCATGTCCTTCTTATGTTGGGGGCTCCAGAACTGGACACAGTACTGCAGGTGGGGTCTCACCAGGGCAGAGTAGAGGGGGAGAATCACCTCCCTTGACCTGCTGGCCACGCTCCTCTTGACGAACCCCAGGATGCAGTTGTCATCTTCCACTACCAAGTACGCTCTCACTGATTCAGAATTATTCAAATGATTCAAAACCCAACACTTACTTAAATAGAAAAAAAAATCAACACATCTGTCTTTTTGACTTAAAACTCTGAATTGCACTATGTTTACAGTGATTCAAGGAGTAGGTTCAGGAGAACTCCCCCCAGCTTTGGGCCCTTAAGTGGAGGACTTAAAACAGAATACATATTTTTGTGAGTAAAAGTTCCCCTTTTCTCTTACAAATTGTGGAAGTGATTTAGAATAAGCAATTTCAAACAAGAAAATGTCAGCAACACTGTCCTTGGTCTAGGACAGCTTTCTGAAATACTGTTGTATATGATCTGTTCCTTATCATGCTTTTCTCTTAGGGTTCAAAACACTTCACTTGAAACATTTCTTTTTGTCTGACTTAAGTTTTTAATGGAGATCATGTACACTGAGAAAAGCAGTATTTTAAGCACGATCTCTGTCTAAAGGAATTGTGTTGTCTAGTGTCTCTAGAGTATCTTGAGGAGTGTACATTATTTACAAAAGCTGTGTTCTCATTTAAAATCCCATTGTGCTATGTATGTTTTCACTGACAGTCCTTCTGGGAAGTATCCTCCTGCCATCATTCCTGTGCAGTTATTTACCAGGACAAATAGATGTTTCTTGATTCACCACTAGAAGAATGGATTATGAAACTTCAGTCTTTGCAGATTTTCTATGGATTAATACATTACTTTTTACCAGTTCCTGATACTAGTCAATAAAACAAAACAAAAAACAAAAAAAAACACAAACCCCCAAAAAACAACACACATGAAAAAAACAAGCAAAAATTGCTTTTTGTCATAATCTATACTTCATGTAATCCGCTTTAGTTCTATACCCTTCAGAAAACAGGGAGTCTAGAATAAGAAGAAGTGAGGGTCTTATTCCTTTGTAAACTGTCAATAACTCATATCTTACCTTTTACTCTGACTTGTGAATGGCCACTTTCACCTGAAAGAAACTGTGCAGGACCTCAGTGAATTCAGACTCCTCTCACCGCCATTTACAGGTAACAGTTTCTTTTCTCACCAGAACTCACTGCAGCTTTCTTCCTGTCTGAGGGCTGATGTTACGTTCATAAAACATTGTCAAACTCCACTCTCCTTAATATGAAAATCAGCAGTGTCCTTAATTGGGAAGTAATTAAGATTTAGAGCCTATCTGTCTTGCTAAGTTAAACACCTGAGGTGCTTCAAGATTAGCTCTTATAGAAATAAGTATATGCTTAGGATATTCCCAAGTGTTACAGCATGTAAAATAACAAAGGAAAAATAGTGTTGTAGGATTTTGGCAATAACAATAGATTTAGTTTTGCTTTTACTTATATTCTTTGTTTCTTTTTCTGTGGTCACTGGGATGAAGAATTTTAGTTAATGTGTTAATTTGTACAAACTCATTAAATGCTTTGGGCTGGTATTTATTCTGGCTTCCTATCTGTATTTATGCAAAGAAATATTATTTACATCTCTTTCATGTTATTTACTGTTTTCTGATACAGTGGTTAGTTAAAAGAAAACACTTTAATTTCACTCAAGGATATGTATATGAGAACCATAGATTTAATAATTATGATGATTTAAGCATTTTCAGATGGCAACTTCGTAGCAATTTTGAGACTGTAACTCCTGGCAGACTCAAAGTAGGAGATTTCTGTACAAAAAAACAAACTTCCTTAGTTCTCCTGGAAAGTGGAGAGCAGACAAGCCATGAAGAGGTGGCATGTGAACCTTAGGTGAGCTATTTTTCCCACATGCCTCCCAAAAGCATGAGCATCATGCATAGATCAGTGCCTCCAGCCTTCTCAAGCAGAAAGCAAGGGTTGGAGCTCTCGTTTAAGCGCTCCTCTCACTTTGTTTTTTCTGGCACTGCTGAACTGGGAGGACTTGGAGGGATTTTTCAGCCTGTTTTCCTGTGTAAATTGAGCTTATGAGATTTCATTATCTATCTTCAGTCTATCTATCTTTCACAGCATGGTCTGAAATGATTACAATTTTTTTTTTTTTTAATTCACTGATCAATCTTAATGAAGTTGGAAGCAGAGGTAGAGATTCCCAGGTAATTCAGTTCCTACAAGCCTTAGAATATCAGTAGCTGGGTAAGATGTGACTCAGTGCTGGCACTGAGAGAGAGAGACAAGCAGAGGTCAAAAGTTAAATGTCTCCTTGGGTAGCAAACCACGAGCTAAGAAGGGAGCAAGTCTTCGTCCTCAGACTATCACATACTTCCTCAGCTTTATCTAGTGAGAGAGATGGAAGAGCTGGAGCTGTTGTAATGGGAGAGATGGCAGATGTAGAGGACAAGAAGGGAAAAAACCCTACATTAGATCCATTCTTATGGAATTATTTGTGTTTTTTTTTTTTTCTTGCCTTCCCTATAGCAGTTTACTGTAGATGAGAGAGTCTGCAGGACAGGTGGGCAGTTGTACAAGTAGTGTGTTTCAAATTGTTCTGAGGCGTCTCATGCAGACCCTTGTTCTGTGCATAGGGCAGTTCTGGTAGGTCATGGTGGTGGTCTTCCTTGAGGAGCTGAATAGTGGACGAGAGGTTCTTAGTTTTGATATAGGGATAAGATCTATTCCTTACCCTTCAAACCCTGCATGAGAGTAAAGCACTAACATTTTGATTATGGACTGAAAGAGAAATATGCAGCTGTCAGGATGTTTATGTTGATTTTTTAAATCAGAAAATATTATGAATTATCATCATGTAGACCTCTGTTTACTCTTTTTTAAGAACTATCAAACTGAATCTCATATTTTATTTTCTTTTGCATGCCCATGAAGATTTTTTTATTGTGATGGATTCTCTAAGGCATGCATACTCAATCCTGTGGCTCCTAGTCATTCTGCAGAAAAACAGAAATATTTTGCTCTTTTATGTTAAGGTTAGAATTTCATAGCCAGCCTTCTGCACAAGTATACAATATATACTGTGTATTAGGTATGAAACATCGTGGTGGACTGAAAAAAAATATATATTTTTTTTAAAATGTTAAAAATAACCATAAAGCAGAATTATGCACAGTTAGAGAAATAGCTTGGTCAGAATTATTCAGGAAACTGTAAACACTTCATTCTACCACCAATATTTTTGGAATATCCTAAGTATGGTTTAATCTATTCTCATTTTTTAAGGGACAAAATCAATTTTGAAGACTGCAAAGAACATCTGATTTAAGTTTTCTCCTGTTTTCTAGTGATTTATTAAATTATTAGTGATATCTATTTTTATCTAACTTCTTAAATGGGATTTTAGTGATTTGTTGACTGACTTTAAGAAAATCTGTAGATCTTTTGCCCTTCAGGTAGAAATCAATATGTTAATATTGAAGTAGAATAAATTCTGCCATTGATAACCATTTTCTCCTTCTGTGAGTGGTGCTGCAGTACAGAAAATAACTTTATTGATTGAATAGGTCTCTAGTATAGTATTATTTCTGGTGACATTTATGTGTCTTTATTCTTATTGTATTATTTTTAGTATAGATACGAAGTAAGTAGACAAAATAATTTGTATATGTGAACTCATTTTTAAACTCATTTTGCGAGAGATTTTTATGTAGTAGAAGACAGGATGCCTTTTTTGTAGTAAAACTTGCTTTTCGCTTGGCTTTTTGAAGGGTCAAACTTCCCTGTTCTTTGATGGGATATAATGTGGTTTTGTCTTGTGATTATAAAACATAATGGTTTAAACTATCTAAGATCATATTGTTACTAAAATGATGAATTATTTATTTGAAAATGAAGTATTTATTTCAAGCAAAATGAAATATGCTGATTGAAAATATGTCCCAACATAGCAATTCAGTGTAAAATTTAAGTGTAGAAATCTGTGAATAAAACCAAGGAAACTCCACAAAATTCCTTTTTTGGTAAAACACAATGGTTTTCCTGTGTAGCACCTTGCAGATAAAACTAGAATGTAGTGATCAATATTATCTTTCTATTATTGTAACACTATTACAAACTGTGTATTCACACTTTATTAAAATAATCTAGTGTTAATATAATCTAGTATTCATATAGCATTGATATATATATATTGCTTTTATTCTCAGATGATACCATGACTGGATGTCATAATAATTAGCTGTAAATGACAGTGATTTAATTCTACCTCATCTTTTCTAAACATGGGAAAAAAACTGTACTCATGACTGTGCTTAAATATTAATGTTTTAGAAACTTGAAAGTTAGCAGACATTATACTTATCCTTGGAAAATGAAAAGGACTCAGATTTTTACTTAATTTGGTATGTGTCTTCCCCATGCAATGTTTTTTGATAGAACTATAGGTTTTTTTTTTCCTCAGAGCCACCTGTTGGGGCCTTGTTCAGAGTATTATTGAATGCCCTCAGCGTCCATGAGCCAGGGAAGCTGAACATGTTAACAGAACAACTTAAAATTTCACACTTCTGTTTCATATGTTTGTGTGGGATAAATATCCAATAAACCGCCATAACCTTATTAAATATTTCGGTGGACAAAAAATGTAAACAAGAGGGGGTTTTATTTGTATTTATAACAAATCTAGGGAGTAGTGACACTTCTTCAGAAAGAGAAGTAATGTTTCCCAAACTACTATTCAGGATAAGGTTTTGCTACTTCCTGTCTCCCCATCCTTAGCCTAGCATTCCTCTGTTCTCAACACACATTTTTCTCAGATTTGATACAGCTATTTTGATATTACCTCTGGTTGAAGAGGTTGAGAAGAGCCAAACTGAACTTAGCTGTTGTTCCACAGAGAGTACTGAGTGCCTATAAAAGTCATCACAGCTGATTTGATTATAGTGGACTCATTTCTTGTTGATAAAGTACTTAATGTATTGCTTTTTTACAAAAAAAAAAAAGACAGACTTATAAGCCCTGATGTTTAAAACTCAGCCTGCATCTCTTAATCTCTTCACCTAAAAGATTAGGATGTCAAGCTGCATAGTTTCCACTAAAAGTAAATTTTGTAATAGAGAATGATTTGTATGTGGAAGATGTGGTGCTGTACTGAGAAAAATATGTTAGCATTAAATATGCAATGAACATCAATTCCTGAAAGTCTTATTATGTTTATAATATCAACAACTTTGAAGCAAGCTGATGAATATAGCAATCAGAAATGAAATTATGGGAATATGTAAATTGGATATCCCTTCAGTAGCAACACTGGCATGCTTAGGAAAGGATTTGAATTAATAAAAGATCAGACCCCAAATGCTATAATTATGCTCTGAAGAAGGAACAAGATGGAGGACAGGCTAAGTCTATTAGAGACTGAAGAAAACAGACAATAGCAGGGGTAGAGAATGACCCCAGGGGCTGTTGTGAGGAGTAAAGCCAGTCTCCTTAAATTAATATGACTCAATTGGCACAGAAAGCCTCTCCTCTGACAGCACTGAAAGAGCTAAAGCCACAGCTGTAAGGAATCCAGAGGTGACGGGGGTGTGAAAGGAAAAGGAAGGACCAGCAGACTCAAAACAGAGGAAGAATGAAGATGATGCTATAGCTGCTACAAACCAGCCACTTTGTCCTCTGTCCCTTGCCATTGACATTCTCCCACTGATTAGTATTGCTCAGATACTTTGGGGAAAACACTGCCTTAATGGTGACAGGAGGACAAGAAGCACAGGCAGACAATTAATAGTGGCTGCCAAAATCCTCTGGTAAATGATTTGGTAGGGACTTTTGGGTCAGTCTTAAGACAGTTGACCTTATGCTATATTATACTTTTAGCACAAGTCAGGGAAATAACTTTGTTGCTATAATCAGACGTTTTCCTCCTGTTTTTGAAAAATGAGTATTTCTGCTGGCTTGGCTTATTTTGTTCTGATTTTAATCAAATTGAAATTTCAGTGTTTGAGTTTTGCCTACTTTATCTAATTGAACCTGCACCTATGGATTGTTGTAATGCAAGGCCTTAATGCAATAATATATAACAGGTAAACTATTATGTAAGGCTGTACGTAGTACCTCATACTATTTAACTTCCTTTGCATGAGAAGCTGCTTGTATGTAAACAGCTGTAAGCATACACAGCTCGTCCTCTTGGCTATCAGAGTAATTCTCCACAAACGGGAAGCCACTTCTACAAGCTGCGTGTTACACAGGATACATTTATTCTTTTATGCCTTGCTATAGTTACAGTCAAGCGAGAGCAGACTTATCACCAGTCCAAATCTTCTTGCTGTTAGTATTTCTTACAAGCAGGCAGGACAGAATTGCCTTAGTTTAGTGCTGGTATTTTTTTTATCTTGTCTGGTATCTGAAGGATATTTCACAGTTTCTGCAGAATATCCAGAATATCCGGAAACATTTCTCATGCCTGTCAAAACCATTTTTTTTTTTTTTTTTTTTTATATTAGTAATGTAGAACAACTATGCACAGGTATTCTGACTGAAAAGAAAATATATATTATTTTAACTTGCTTTAAAATGAAGTGTAAAAGATGTGGATGAGAAGTGGGAGAGAGAGTGAGGACTGTATAAATAGTCCCAAATGCTTGGAAGGGGTTATATCTGCAGTAGTTTGTCTTAAAAGGAGGCTATAAATGACCAGCACCAGAGACTCAATATATATAGCTTGTTCAATATTTCCAGTCTGCTACTTTTATGTAATTGGTATTTTTTTCATAGCCAGAGGCACTGACAAATGGCAATCTGGTAGTTTGAAAAGAAAGCAGTAATATATGATGGTGTAAATATCATGATTGAAAGGAAAACAGGATGCTGAGGCACATATATTTATTCCAGAGCTATCGAGTTAAAGACTGGGGGTGGTACTCTCAAGGTATAGATTCAATAAGAAACCAAATAGAAGTTTTCTAGCACAGGAGGTATATAGGAAATAACTTGGCTTATGTAAGGATATGGATATTTCTGTCAGGAAAAGACATGAAATAGTAAAATTGTAATAACTATCTGCTTCTAATGTGAGAAAAACCAATGTATTTAAATATGGCAGAAAAATTAAGAACTGTGTTCACATAGAGTTTGAATAAAATAACTTTTTTTTTAGCTAAAAAAAGCCTCAGCCTGTTATTAAGATAATTCCATCAGTATTACAGATGTCCTTGAAAACTTAAGAATAAGCTATATTTGAAGAAACTAGGCCATATTGTTATTTTTAATATACTGGGATCTATTATGTGAGTAGTTTGATTTGTGATAACTGGAAAGATATTGAAGATGGAGGACACAATTTTTTCTTATCATGGACATTGTTTGCTCAATTATAGCTTTGTAGAGCAGGTGAAATATCAAAATATTGTAAATACCAGAAATTGCAAATTAAACATGGTATCAAATTAGGCCATAGTCCCAATTTAGTACTATTGTGTGTAGAGGTAAATGGAAAAGTTATTTAGTAGAGGCTTGTTCTTAGATTTTTGTGCTACATCAATATGGAAATTAATATATTTCAGTGGCACACGTGTTACCAAATCAGTGAGTAGGTTTTTAGACTTACAGTTCAATTTCTTGTATTTAACCTGAAGCATTATAGTTAGCATGCAGTAGCAATGGAGTTTTTGCAGGAGAAAAAAATGCCTCTTCTTTCTCCCTGCAGTATTTCTAAAAACAGTTCTAAAATTAAATTGAATTAATATACCAATGGGAAGCAACTGTGTAACTTGGGTTAGAAACACACAATACACCTCAGGTCACACACTTTACAGTGCATGTACACTTTACTGAAATTACTTTTATCACAATTTCGTGTCACACTAGAAAGGGATTTGAAATGCAAATTTAAAGGAATATGGCTCATTTTAACAATTATATCTCACAGAAAATAATGGGAGAGAGATGTGTTGGGTTTTTTGTTTTTTTTTTTTATATTAATCCCCTGGTGAATATCTTTATAAAACTGTGAGGAATTAGTTTGATTGCAAAGCACCAACATTTGAAGACAATACTTTTTATCTACAGAAGTTTTAATAAAATGACTAAATTTCTAAGGTCATCTCTTATCTGAACCAACAATGTATCATATTTCAATGCTACTAAGCCCAGAGAATGCTTTGTAACTCTTTATCTATGCAGGAACACAGGAAAGTGAAGACACAAAGGTAACACACGTTTTTGGAACCTCTTTGGGCAGAGGTGGTAGGCAGCTTTTAGAACCGTGGTTACTCAGCTGGTACTTTGAAAAGGTTTTCAAGAGACAATATAATGTAATTCTAAACTCCAAGTGGGATCATTCTGAGGTGCAAGGAAATTGAGACAAAATTGTCTTCAAAATAGGTTCATTGCAGTAGGTTGACATGAGTGAAAATTTCAGTTTGCAAGCCTTGGCTTCCTCTTTCCTTCCTCACCTCTATGAATTTAAAGGTATGAGAAACTTTTATTAGAGGAAGAGACAAATTCAGGTTCCCTTATTTTTAGCACGGTGAACAGGGAACCAGACAAAACTTTTACTTGATATTCTCATAAACCAGATTGTTGCCTTGGTGAAACCCAGTGTCAAGTCCTACCGGGTGATATCTGCCTCTCAAAAGCTAATTATGAATGAAAATTCAATAAGTATTAGTGAGAAGAATTGGAAATGGATTTGGAGTTATAGTTAATAGCAGCACAGGCGACAGTGACCTGGAATTACTATTGCAAGCTGAAGTGTGACATTACTAGGCTATTAAAGTATAGTAGACTAGTCCTTTTTGAAGGACAGCAGGCTAGACTGAAGAATTTGTCTAGGTAAAATACAGGAATTTCAGCCTTTATGGTTTGGGGGTTTTTTTGTTTTTTTTTTTTGTGAAGAATTAATTTCTCACTGTTTCTAGAAGGAAGAGATGGACTCCAGGGATAGAGTCTGGAAGATACTGCAACTTTGAAACAAATCTGTGACTCTCTGATTAGGAGCTTTTATCAGAATATGAGAAGTTGTATATCTCCATTTAATTTGTTAAAATGTATAATTTTGGAGTTCCATTGTATCCACACTTCTCTGTGTACAATAGCAGTTGTGGACAGTCAGCAATGCATCTGGTACGATGCTGGACCTTGTGTTTTTCTAGTTAAATGACATCAAAATGTAGGAAAAAAAAATACAAAGCAGGATGGAATAATAGTTTCCTAAGGCTCTCCAACCAAGCAGTTCATATACCAAATCAAACATTATTTTTATATTCTTTATCAACTATTTATATAAACTGTTGCTTACACCATAAATAATTCTATTAATAATTTTAGTCACATAAAGTGAGAATGAAATCTCCTTGTTATTTTACAGTATTTATTGTTTACTCAGAAAACAGGTCTGCAACAGTTTTCTTTTCTTTTGGTCTCTCATGTACAGTTGATATACAAATCCAGTACAACTGGCAGAACGCAGCCAGTTCTCCTTTATAGGTCGAATCTGCCCAGAGCCTACTGTCAACTCTTTCAAATGCTGCTCTTTTCACAATTGATAATAATATTCAAATCATAATAATAATTCCTATAATTTATGCTAAGAAGAAAACACTTTGCTTTAAATTATTGTCAACTTTTTAGCAAACATTGCCTTCAATTTTTCACTGTTTTGTCACCTCTTCCATCTCCATCAGTTGCCCTGAGATTCCATAATTCAAAATAATAACACAATAACAGACATAATGCATACATAACAATGAAGATTGCATAGCTGCTTATAACAAAACAGCTAGGAAACAACATATACTTTTTGTTGATTGTTTTAATCCTAAAAAAGTGCTAGTAATGTGTCTCCAGATTAAATCAATGTGATTTAACTGCCTGGAAAATTAATTCCTTCCTTATTTCTAATAGAATCTTGAACAGAGGTACACGCTCTTAATGGATAAATTCATTCTGGTAACCAAATGCCAGCAAATTGTTTTGAGGGTAAATGTTTTCACAGTTATTTAATTTATATTGTTGCATCTGCATAGACACTTTTATGCCAACCTGATGCTTTTACACAATTTATGGCAGAACATAAATTTATGTAAATGACTGAAGAATAGCAAATTAATGTGAAACTCAAGAACACAGATTTCTGAAAGTGGTGCATAGTACCTTTACATGCTTTTAGGATTACAGCTTAGCCTAAATTAAGGAAAGGCAATACAATATTTTCTTAAAATATTTTGTTTCAGCTAGTGCCTCTGACAGAAATTGGCCTGTTTGTGGTATTCCTTTGCTACAGGGCTTTTCTTTAACAATAACTTATTGTTAAGCATGTCTGTCTGCTACAATGAAAATATGAAAGTGTTGGTAAGATTACCCATAGAATGGTTTCTGATTACGTTTAAGAGAAAAATGCTATTTCATTCAATGTCAAGAGGAAATGAGATTGCAGAAAGAGTTGCATGATATATGTATAGGTTAACTAAGAAACAGCAAATAAAGTCAAGAAAATTATGCTATTCTGGTACCCACTTAGGTCAGTAGGAAAGAACTCTGACAAACGTTTAATTTACATAATATGGGAAAAGCAATCAAACTAGTTTATTTCAAATTATCATCCAATCAAATATTTTTCTTGGTTTTTTCTTAATTTTTTTTTTCGTATATTGTTAATGCAGTAGATAAAATTTGTTTGATGTAGGATTTGATTTGACAAAATAGCTTTTTGTCAGTTTTATTTGTTCTTGGCAAAATAAGGTTACTGGCAGCTGTCTAAACTGAGAAGGTGGTACACTGAGGGCTTTAAATAGAGAATCAAATGCCAGTGAGGAACTATTGTGGTGAACATATTGTTCACGTTCATTTTGTTAGGTAAAATACTGTGATTGAATCAACAGGGATACATTACTGTTCTTTGAATGCCTGTATTGCAAGGTCATTCACAAAGAATCAACCTGCTCCACACAAAAGGCAGGCATTTTTAGGTATCCAAAACTGTTATCTACTAGACCTTGATACATAAAAGTGTCTCTAAAGTCCATGTGCACAGTTGTGTAGAAATTTGTACAGCATAACTCTTAGATGTCATTAATCTGAGCATCACTGTATGTCCTATTAACAGCCTAACTTCAAGGCATACACTGATGATCTGTATTCAGGGGAAAGTTTCTTTGGCTCCTTCAGTGAAGAAGTTTCATAAAATTAAGTGTATTACAGAAAGAAAATTACAAGAAAGAGTGATATAACTCTAAAAAAAACTTAAATGGGCAGAAGTCTATAAGTACAAGAATAAGCATAGGAATGGCAACACCCAGAACACAAGCACTTTCTCTTTGTAGTGATGTGCAGCAAGCTTGAGAATAGGGCTAGCTCTAGGGATCTCCAATATTGCATTTTTTAATTGATCTTTGGTTGTAGTTAGGGGAAAGCAAGCCACAGGACTTACTGGGAGAGGGTGAGAAAAAAAAAAGCACAAAACAACAGAACAAGAAATAAAATGGCAACAAATAGTAAAACCACTGAGTAATTCAACTGAAAATAATAAAAGCAGCATGAGAAGGAAATGTGCAAAGAAGAGGAGAGGGAAGACAGACATGTATTTTAGTGTTAGATAGTCTTGTTATCTCTCTCTTTTAGGGGATCCCCGTCTCATATTTAGGGTATGAACTTACCAAGATAATAATAGGAATACCTGTAGATTGGAAGTCTCTCAGACCTTTAATTTTCTTAGGAAAGCAACATGATGTAATTGTATTTTCTAAAGAATAACGATGTTACTAACAACTTTGTCAACTTTGTCACAAATAGTTGTGATTTGTTTATTAATATTCACTATACTGGATAATTATCTCAAGAACAACTTTACAAGTCACAGAACTCCTAATATTGGCAGAGAAACCTCTGAATGTTTGGAAGTACAACTGAATAGTATTATACCTGTATTTGAGAGGTCAAAAGTAATGCTGAAATTGTCATGCTAAGAAATTCCTTTGGGAGTTTCTCTTCCCACTTTTTCAGGTTTTGGTTTGGGTTGGTTTTTTTTTTTTTTAATTCAAAAAAATATCATAAAGCAGCTACTCTTGTGTTGTCAGTAAGTAGTTGCTTCTAGGATCAGAAGATACAAGCAAGAACAAAAATTTAAACCAATAGTAAACTATGCCAAAGTTTTCAAGCTGATTATGGGCAGAGTCCCCTGCTATTGCAGAAACAGCCCTATTTACTTTAGTGAGGATTTCCCCCCATGTTTACCTCATATTTCTTTTTTGCTTCTATTCCACTTGAAAGTTTTCTGAAACAGTGTGCATAATTTCTCTTTTTAGGTAAATCTTCAAAAATAAAAATAAACTAATTGAAGCAAAGAAACATTGTATGAATGTCTTGACGGTTTTAAGTTATCATACTAAATTAGTTGAGGTCATTATCAAAGTGTAAAACCATCTGTGCGACAAGTAGAAGCTCTTTAATATACTATTTCTTGCAATTTTTAGTCTGAGAGAATATTTAAACGTTACTTCAACGACAGGTCATTCTCTGCTTACTTATACTTGGGAATCACAAGAAAGAAAAATCAAAGTGATGGATATTTATATTATCTGCTTTTCTTAGTAGTTAAAAATGCAACATGTTGAAAACACGAAGTACATAGATGTATCTGTAATCCACTCAAAATTGTCTTGTCTTTTATGAGTTGTTTTATTTTTAATATTATATAAACATCTCGTTTTTAATTAAGTTTGTTTGCTCACTCTGTTCATAAAATGATTAGAAGCTGTGTAATTGCAAGTATAAGTATCTCTGATGGCCTTCTGAATAACGTGGGAATCCAAAGGGCAGCCTGCCCTTTTGCTTTGCCATTTTTGTGTGAAGGAGTGAAATGTCAAGTGAAACTACAAGAAGCAGATTCAATGTCAATATTCCTTCTATAGTACCATATTCTGAAAAGCCATGGGAGGCAACTCCTTACATGCTCTCAGCACCTCGCCCTCACATGGGTGTGTGGCAAGGATAGAGGGGCAACGAATAGGGAACTATAGCTGTCAACAAGTTTTTATAATAGTATACCGAGTGGTGATTATTTCTGTCATTTAGAAAAGCTGGTGCAACGATAACCTCTAATTTCTACAAATTTTAATTCTAAAAACTTTAGAGTTCAAGAAGTGGAATTTCCCTTCTTTATTCGCCTTTCCTTTCCTCCTCTCCTATTCCAAATGAACAGTCCTGCTGCGTATAAGTAGAACTTGTGTTCCGAGTAATTTTTTCTGTAAGTAGTATGGATATAAAGTTCGTACAGGTGCATGCAGTAGCACAGTCATTTCAGGGCACCTCACTGGAAATAAACCACTTGTTGTGATGTATTTTTTCCTCAGACTATGCATCTTATTGTTGCAATTTATCTGTGCAGTGCTCCCTCTTGCATAATTCAAAGGCTCTAGCACTAAAATCAATGTGAAATACAGTGAATGTGTACAAAAACTAATGTCTAACTAGACATTACCAAAAATTAGGTATGCACTGTGAAGACCGATGACTTTTCAGCTTCACAATAATAGAGAATATTTGCATTTAGGCAAACTACCTGAGCATTACTCCTATTTAGAATAAATAGCAAATTATGTACCTGAAAATAACAGCCAAAGGTTGGACCAGATGTTATTGTGCATCACGGGACGACAAGAAAATCTGATCTCTCAAAGTAAGAAACTTTTATGGGTCTTTGCTGGGTCTTAGAAGATTTTACAGGTTCTGCTACAATAAAGTCTCATCTTACACTCAATGCAAATTCTGCTGGGACACTTTGGGCCAGCGAGGTGCTTGATACGACGTGACTGAACTGTTGTGGCTTGCTAGGATCTTCCAGAAAAAAAGTTTTCTTATCCTATCAAAACATAATAGAACAGTATTAAGATTACTGCAACATTATGCTTGTCACAACTACTCTTTCATTCTGAAACTATGGGACATGAAAATTGTTTGGGAAAAAAACCAGAATAATAGTTTTTTCCTGACATGATTTTACCAAAGATAGGAATAATTTTTGGGGAGTTCTCTTTTATAACAGCCTAAAAGAAACTGTAAGAAATCCGAACAGAAATTATAATAAGAATAAGCTTAGTCTTGACACTGCAAACCTCTTCCTCGACTATTATTCCTGTCCAGGACTGTGAATAAATGCCGCAGCAGCTCGCTAGCGTTGACCTCTGTGGCCCAGGTTGTACTGATGTTGGTGTTCAAGCTGTCTCTGTAAAATTTGTGCAAAAGTTGGGATAAGGCATGCAACTGACTTTTTGCAGTTTAATGAATTAGTAGCTGGCAACTGATGTGTGGTTATGTTAAAAAAAGTTAACTTCAACTGTGGTTCAGTTTGTGAATTGTCAATCATAATCTCATCCTTGAAGATCTAATGGACAAATATATATTAAAAATGCATGAGTAGTTATGTTCATCTTTTGCATTCCTGGAAAATTTTATACTGTCAAATTTAACCATTTGACAGACAAATTTAATTTAATATTTACACGTAGTTTACTAGCTTGCTCTGTAATTTATATTATGCATTTAGAAAGAGAAAACAAACATACAGTGTTGTTCCAGAGTATGGTATGCTAAAATATTTGATTTCCTACAGAAAAGGTAGTTTCCATATTTTCCTTGAAAGCTCTTGTATGTAGATAGGATTTAGACACACTTCCTGATATTGTGAAACCTATCATAAGTATGAATCCCACGGTGCAGATTGTTGAAGTTATTTCAGTTTCTGCTTATTTTAGTAGTAAAGTGTTGAAAATGGTTTTACACTTCCATGCTTATATAAAAAGATTTATTTCCTTATTTATAAATATTAACTTTCTTAAATAGGCATACAGTGCTAATATCTAAGGTACAGATTCAGAACTGTGTTGTTTTTAAAGATGAGGTAAGGTAACTGTGGATGTGATAGGATTTTAATGATAAAAGGTGTAGAAAATGTATCCTAATGCATTTAGTAAAACTTGAAAAATGGTCTATCTTGGTTATCTTTTAGTAGTTTTTCATTTTGTTGTTTAACTAGAAACAATGTATAGTAATGCTTTTCCTTAGAAACGTAGTTCCCCCCAGCTCTGCCAAAAAAAAAACCAAAACAAAAAATAAAAACACGAATGAGGGAATGAATTTTCAGACTACTTTCCACTGGAGACAAGTGTTCTTTAATGGAATCAGGAGAAGTAATTCAAACAGTCTTTGCTTTCTCAACATTGCTTATTTGTGTTGATAGTTAACAGGAACTGCAAACGCTGTGCACTTTAAATTTTACAATTCTTCATAGGTTATTAAATAAACATGGTGTGTACCTTTGGGGATGCAGAAGTAAATTTGTTCACAAGTTTTTCTTATTAATTGATCTGCAGAATATTACTGTAATGATCTTTAGCAGACAAGAATATAGGAAGGGGAAAGGCTGTAGAGATGCACTGAGAGGTACTTGTTAAAAAACATGAGAAGTCTTTCTGTCTAATTGTCATTGTATTTTTTATTTGGAATGCAGAGGCAAGCAAAAACTTTCACCTCTTTCCATCTGGCCAGTATGTGATGAAGCATTTTGTTTCATGCTTGACATTTTTATGAATACATGTATGTGGTGGGTATTTTGCAGGAACTTCAGGATGGCATTGGGCGACAGCAAACTGTTGTCAAAACATTGAACATAACTGGTGAAGAGATTATTGAGCAGTCGTCAGCAGCAGATGCTAAGGTGCTGAAGGAACAATTGGAAAGTTTGAACACCCGGTGGCAGGAGATCTGCAAACAGCTGGTAGAGAAAAAAAAGAGGTAGGTTAAAAGAAAGAAAAAAAAAATATTATAAAATTATTTTTGGTTATTTTAAATTTGCTTTGGGCTTAAACGTTCAAAGGAGCTCTCAACTTCTGGTGTTCTCATATTCATAATGAATTATCCGTAATTAAATTTCATATCCACCGTCACTTGTTTAAAACTTCTTTTCTGCCTACTACTGTCAGTGACCACCACTCCCTTCCATGCTCCATATTTTTATAATTCCACTTCTAATGCTTAGAAAACCAAAGAAGCATACATTCTTCCTTAATTAAAAGTAGAGCAGATTGGAGCTTCATTTACAGAATTTACAGTTGATTTAGCATCTTTCTATTTGAAAGTATGTCATTAAAATATATCTCTCTAATACTAATAGCACCTTAGCTAATTGATACAGTTAATCCTAATCTAATTCGCTTCTCATCATTAATGTTATTAACATCTGCATTCATAGATTGGATAAAAAGAATGAATTGGTTAATTTAATGTTATTTATAATCACTTTTGAATCAATTTGTTATTCTCATGCAGTCCCAGAAAGCTAGAGAGTTTGAGGTACAAATAATACAAAAAGGATTTGACTTCTTTGAAAATATAATTTCCAATTAAAAAAAAAAAAGAAATAGTTTTGTTGCTGTTTATACTAGGTTTTATAAAAGCATATGTTCTTAACCTAGATGCTAGGCCTAAAGTAATACTACACTGCTTTAAAACATGGTCAGTGGTAAAGCTTTCTTTATGCATGTTTTTTAAAACCCAGCATATTCCTTACAGAGGCACAGTAACGAGTGCTAGAGATGTACTAGAAGAACTAGTAGTGTGCAGTGCTTCTAAAGCATCTTGTACCTTTTTTTTTTTTTTTTTTTTAGCCATAGGGGGCAAAAGCTGTGAAAATGCTTGCAGGAGTGGTAAGGGTGTGTCCTGAAAGGTTTTAGTTGAGTTTAGTTATGATTAAGGTTTCACTTGTAGCATGTTAAAAGAAGGAGATGCAACAAGTAAACTACAGCTGTTAGAAGCTACAGCAGTGCTTTAAATGTTTATTTCTGCTGTATTTCCAGATGTTGATGGTAATGCTATTTGTTACACAAGGGAGTCCTTGGCCTTTATTTATCACACTAAAAGCTGGGGTTTTGTACAATGGAAACCCATCTGCGTTTCCGAGTCTTAACTTGTTATCTAAGTGCTAGCACTTACAAAACAATAACATATCATTTTAATAGCTTTGTAAGCTGCTGTGGCAGCACAGAAGACCGAGATTGGTAGTTGAGCTTTGTCTGAGAGCATGAAATATGTTCCAGTTCTGGCAGGACTGGTATTGTACTTTCCTTCATCTGTTAATAGAATGGGTAGCTGAAGGCTGTTTTGGCTCAAGGTAGTTAGCCGTATATGCAATTTCTTGGCATGTTCTGTATTTTGAGGAAGCCTAGGATCTCTTAAATGAGACTAATACAGTTATGTTCCTTAGATGAAGCTTATTACACACTTGCAGATGCATTCTTCCTTTTGGTCTGTTTGGTTTGGCTGGTTGATTTGCTTTCCTCTGGAATGACAGCTTATGTAATTTGGAAGACGATTGCAGAGACCTCGGTTAGTGAACTCTACATGAATAAATCCATTGCTGTAGAAGTAATACAGATAGTGTTGTGTTAAACTGATATAAAGGCTTTTGATGTATTGTAGTGAGACCCATGTGCATCAGGATGGAGGAGTTTTACACTTCTGTCCATTGCTCAATCTTCCTAGCATTCTGAGAGCCAGGGAATGCTTTTTGCTCCCAGGTTTTGAAAACAGATCCTACCTTTAGTGTAGGTGCTGTCCCAGGCAAGATCTCAGTACATGCTTTTCCTCCTTTCCTTTATCCTTTCACTCTTACAGACTGGATTTTCAAAGGGAAGAAACTAAGATGACAGGAACATGTGGTGTGTTCTAGCTAGCTCTCAATTATTGATGATCCTAGGCAGGAAAAGACTGTAGGCTTAGTGTCATGGGATTTTCATCTCTTACGCTTTGGCATCTTTTAGTTGTTCATTAGTTGTCTGAGTTTTATTTGGGGTACAGTCAGGTTCTCTCTTTTAGGACTTGAAACCCATGTCACCAAAAGTGCTTTAGTTTTTCATTAAGAACAAAGCATGGGGGAAACGAGTTGAAAGAATTTAATTCTACTTGCAGTCCAAAAGAGCTAATATGCTCATGGCATTGTCCACTGCATGTGTTTTTACTATGGCAAATTTATTTAAGCATCTCAGTATAATATAAACTATAATAGATCAAGGTGAATTAAAATATTTTGACTCTTCATTTTCAGAATGGATTTAATAGACAAACTAATTCCTAAGATAGTATGCTTATATTTTGTATCACTTAAGTGAAGGTTGTGGAGGAAAATATGACTCAGCCCTATGAAATCCTTCATCTAATGACAGTGAATTCTAGGGGAGTATGAAGTGAACAGACTAAAGAAAATAGTCAGCCTTCTGTGCTCCCCTGAATTACGATCTCCTGTTAGCAATGTTGGTGGCAATCTGTTGGGTTAGCTTTTGTGACACGCTTAGGCATTTTTCTTGTTCTGATGCACTGATTGTATTGTGGGGCAGGGAAGATTCTACAGAATTGCTTTGTCAGTTTTTCTGAGGATGCACTGTTAACTAGTCTATTATTTATTCTGTATGAGAACATAATACTTCCACTATATTGATAAAGAACACTGTAAATTCAAAATATTTCCTGTAACTATCATGAACCCAGTGGTTGGTTGACTTAAAAAGGGAAGATTGATACATGATATAATTCTGAGTGTTGCAGCATGTTAATCCATTTTTCATGAATAATTTGGAATAAATATTAAACTCTCTGCGTAATAAGAACTGTAAACAGAACAAAACTATGAAATTCTATAAATAATTGAAATTGATCATAGGTTCACTAGATGCTATATCAATCTTAGTGATAGTCTGGCAGATTTAAAGAATGAGAATTATTTGGACCATAAGAAGACAATTTAATTAAAAACAGGCAAGAAAACAACCCAAATCTTAAAACAATTTGAGTAATCTGAGGTGCTCTTCAGTAAAAAGAAGCTGGGTTTTTTTTAGTTTGAAAAGGTCAAATGCTGATCCCAGGCAAAGCACAGACTTAAAATTGGCTTTGAATCTCCTTTCGTTGGTACTGAAGATCAAGAGGTTGTGCTTGAGTTATGTTTGTGTAGGATGTTATCTTTCATTTGCCTTTATAAAAGAGTTTCAAAGCTGTAGAAGTTTGAATTCAGTGTTTAATGTTTCTGTATCTTGCAATTTAATCCATTCAGCTAAGAATTAGGTGAGAATGTAATTTTAGCAGATCTAGTAATTTTATCTTAGTGCAAGCTTTGGAATAGACCAGGCTGTTGAATAAAGTGAAACTTGATTGAAAGTCTGATACGCTGGTAGTTAACAAATGGGGAATTTAATTTGGTTTTTGTTAGCATTTTGCTGCAAGCCACATGTTTTGGAGAAGCTTGAGTTTGTATTCTGGAATAGCATTACTCAATCTGAAAGGGAGACTTTGGAGGGGAAGTTGCAATGGCCCCGTGAATAGTTTCTACTAACCCCAGAGAAAAGAGGGGGAAAAAAACCTGTCTGTTTCTTCTTCATACTCCAGCAATCATTTTAAATAATGTCTTCTAAACTGCACCATCAGAAAATATCTCTGTCTTTTTGTCCTATGAGATGCATCAGGCCATACTAAGCTGTGTGTATCTGTACTGAGTCATGCCACCGGGACACTTGAGTTTTGGATGACTTAGAGGCCGTGGCTTGCCATTAGGGCACTTGTGTGCTCTCCAGTGCCCGGGTGGTGGCAAGCCCCAGGGCTGTGGTTGCAGCGTGGTGCTGTACCCTCACTTGCTCTGCAGAAATGCATGGGCCAGGCAAAGCTAGTCAAGGGAACATATATCAGGAGGAGAAGCAGTGTCTCCCACAGGAGCTTGGTAAGGTGAAGGCTCATAAATGAGGTTGTCGACAGACTTTTAACAGTGGGGCTGGCTGGTCTTTGTATTTTCCATCTTTGTCAAAAACTTCTTGTGTAATTTTTGAAAACAGATGCCTGGGAATTAGATTCCTTCGCTGTTTCAGAAGTAATCAGTTTGTTTTTTATTTTATTCATCACAATCTGATGTTTGTTAAAATTGGGTTCTGTTGAATGGAAGAGAATTTTTCATTATTTTAGCTGCAAATACATTTGCACTTTTAATGAGCTTGAACCTGCAGACTGTCTGTTCAGATCTCTACTCAAGCGAGTTTGAAGTAATTATGGAAAGAATGACAGAACAAAGGCTATTTACCAAAATACTTTCAAATATTTTTCTGAATATAAAAACACAAGCTTTCTGTTCTAAATAAAAAAATAATTGTTATAAAGTATATATGTATTTTAATTTTTCTCATACCTTATCTTCATTAAAGTATTCTTTGTTTGCCATAACACACTAGCTACCAATGGTTGGTTTCCTTCACCTGAACACTCAGTGTATTCAAGGCTGTGATTAGCTTTTCATTGCAATTTAAAATCTGGCTTAGAATGAAGATGTTTCATGACAATTAAGTCAATACATATATTGTTTTCTTTCCAACATAAAATTAGTTACATATTGGATTTTCTGAATTCTCTTTTTTTGACTATTCAGATTGCTTGCAGTAAATCACTAGAAAAGAATCATTCTAGTATAAATTTGTACTGTATTTACAAGTAGTTTCTCTAAACTTCTTACTGCTCAGTATTTACATGACTTTTCTAAAGTTTCTGTGATATCTTTCATTTCAACTATTTTATTTTATGTTCCTTACCCAAATGAAGCATATTTGCACATTCTTTAGAGAAAGAAAGAAAATTCATTCTCTCAGTAAATATTTTTATCTAAATTCTCAAGTTACTATTTTGGTAGCTTCTTAAATTCTCAGTAACAGCTAGTAGATATACTAATTCCCAATCTTAGAAATACCATAAGTACAAAATCAACAGCTGAATGTTTTGTTGTTTTTTTTTTTTTTTTAAAAAAAAAGGCACCAAAAGATTACTGGAAGTTAAAGTGGGAATATGAGTTACAAGCGCAGATCTGTCCTACTCCTGTGATTGCGTATTTTCTATCTCTAGCTGACACCTCCCAAATAAGGCCAACATCACTTGTGTGCAGTTACAAACTGTAAACATCCGATGTGTTTCACAAACTACTTACGGGTTGCTATGGTATTGGTATCATATTGTTGTCTGTAGAGAAAATACATGAGCTACATTATGAATTTCATATGGTTTCTAGAAACTGTAAATGAAAATATTAGTTTACTTGAAACAGACCATGAATGTTTATGTAATAGTAAACCATTACAACTAAGGATTAATGATAGTGAAAAAAAAAAAAAAAATCTATCCAGGGCACTTTGTGGACTACCATAAAAATTTTCTATTGATTCTGTTTAATACTGTTAGGAAAACTAATCCCTAATCTATGAAATACAATATGTACGAAATGCTATTAGGAAAAATAATTTTAAAATTAATTTAATTTACTATTTAATATTATATACTGAATATTAATACGTTCACTTCCAGAAGTATAATGTATATAACATCAATATAAACAACTTTACAGTCAGAATCGGTGACCAAGGGGCCTTATGAATTTAGAAATACAAATAGAAAGCTGCCATGTTTTAGTATGGCAAACACAAAGTAATGTGCGTAAGAACAGCAGTCACACAGAAGACCAAAAGTTACATATGAAATTCTGTACTTCTCTGTTGTAGTTTGAGAATTTTCCGTCAAATAATATGAGTCCCGTTCCAGGGTTAGTGAAATAAACCATTTGCTGACAGAGATGCAGTTTAAAAGCTCTTTGGGAACTTAGGCTGATTTAAAAGGATAAGGCAGTAGAATATAACAATGTGCAGCTCTGTGCTGGAGGTGGATCTGCTTGGCTCCATAGGGCCAGCTGCTTGAAATGACATCTTCTTCCTGAGTCACCTGCTTACCCAGCAAGATGTAATCCCAACTGCGTTCTCAAGAGCATCTCTGTCCATGTCTGAGTCAACTGATAGCTCATGCTCCTTACTCCTCTTTGTTTAGGCTCAGATTTATAAGCCCATACTCCCTTAATAACGATTTACTGTTAATTTGTCATTGCTGCCATGGATTTAAACACTTAGAAATTACATGTATCTGTTGTTCCAAATGTAATTATGGTGATGGAAATCAGCTTGTTCAAAAGGTGCAATCAGTCATCGAGTTAAAACTTTTTATTTGATTAGCCAGTTCAGATAATATAAAGAGTGCTTTATTTTAGTGGCTTGCATAATATGATGCTTGTCATAGAGAATGTTATTTATAATAGAAGTAATGTTCTAGCAGGCCAAGAACAAATTGTAAAGTAAATTATGAAGTGCACCTGCAGCTCCTGTTAATTTCAGTGGACTTTAATTACTATACTACATACTGTTCCTGACTAGGATAAGGAAGTAGATCTTTATGGAAATTTTTTTTTATCTGAATTCTGAAACTCTTTTGCGCACACACATACATACACACACACACATACACACGTGTGTGTGTGTATATATACGTATAAAACATCCCTAAAAGATTTCCTGGAAAGTCTTAGGTTGAGAACTTCCCACATCGCTCAGATAATAAAACTCAATCCTACTGATCAACATTTAAATTAGTCATCAAAGTAAAAATCTTTCTTTCATGACTAGGAAAAGTTTCAAATGTTTTAAGGATTGCAGTTGAATTCATAAGGGTGATAAAACTGACAGTGTACTTAAGATGAAAAAGGAATCTTGCCAATTGCTGTCTTTGCTAGGAGACAAGAAATCTTTTTGATTTCTCATTCAAAGTACTATACAGCTCAATAATTTTGCTCTCAGGTGCATTGAGTTTAACGCTATGCGCTTTTTTTATGCCAGAATTAACATATTTTAAAGTTGTATCTTTCTCAGGTTTGTCCTTAGGGTGCTATCACATAATGCCTTCACCGAGCTATGAGCTTTACAAATGAGTAAAAGTGATAGGAAACCAAAAATTAAAGCTGTGCTGAAAGCTTAGGTTCTGGGGAATCTGGTCAGTTGAGGAACAGAGGTTTTATTATATGGTTTGTGGCATAGCATTGGATGACTGATTCCCAGACTGCTGTGTAATCGGGGACACTGCCTCAGAAAGATTTGAAGTTGCGCTCGTGCTTTCACGATTACAGGGAGATAGTCTTCATTTCTGTAGTTGCAGTCCCATGGATCTCAACATAGATTAGCATCTACCTCTGTTTCACAAAAATATTTTAATTAGCTGTTTTTAGTTAAACTATTTTGGCTTGAAAAGAGCATTTGACCTCTGAAGTACACATACACTTCTCAGTGATGAACACTGTAATAAATGTAGCTCTGTAAAGTTGATTCTTCTCTGCATGTCCTATACAACCAAAACAGCAAGTCTGTATGCATCAAGAGTTCTCAGAATTTCTGAGTGCATAACAGTATTTCATAAGACTTTCAGAGCTGTAGTATGTAGACTCAAGAGATATTAGACTCCAGCAGCATCAGGACTTTTCTTTGATATGGCTTGCATTTCCAGAAATCCTAGACAAACAATAGTTTCAGAAAACAGTCATGCAGATTTCTATAAGAAAATTTAAGACAAAAACAGAAAAGTAGGGCTGTTAATTGGCTTCTTTTCCTATTTATGGTGTTCACTTTTTTGTGTATCTGTTTGTGTGTGTATATGTATGTATATCTGTATTTATGATTATCTATATACACGTGTATATGTAAATACATATATAGGGACATAAATAGTTTTTGAGGATTTTGTTGTGTTTACAGTAAATATCTTCTCTTTTTTTTTTCTTTTAAAGAACAACTTGGCATCCAATGGCTTGTGTTTGTTTAATCTCTAGGCAGTTACTGCAGAGTAATTTGTTTAGGAGCTTAAAAAAGAGCAGTAGTGGGCTCATATGTCTAGTAAATGTTAGAATATACTGTGTTAAGTATGAAAGCAAATAAACCTGCTGATTTAGAATTCCATTCCAGATCTAAAGCGGGAACTTGATCTACAACTTTTATTCAGAGCTTGTTCACAGCAGCAGAAATTTGGCAAGCTTTTCAGTTAATATATTAATTAATTTTTAAATTCTGTATTTTCATTATCTAAGTGTAGTTATGGATATTGACTTGCATGTGTTGAAGATATCCTTTCTGTTTAGTATGATGGTGATTCATTTTTAGAGTGAAAGTTGTTATAGGACATCCAGTATAACAGTTGTCAAGTGTTTTTTACTGATGCCAATTTAACTACACAAAACATGTTGGGAGTCACTGTCATATTCCTACTGCCTTTATCATCTACAGAAAACATCAAATTTTTAATCAAGATCCAGAGGCTTCTAATGCAATATTTTCCAGCTTTGAAGCACTCTTGAAACATAAAAATTGCAATACTTAACAATGATTGCATCAGCTGTGCTTATGGCTTTACAGTATCAAGAATTCTGATTCTGTGGTAGATTTCTTGACTAAACAGTTTGTGCTACTTAATAGCCTTGAGTTCCTATTTCAAAGAGAATCACAATTATTACCTTTCCTAAAGATCACTGTGAATTTTAAGTCAATGATTAGGTGAGATTTTTGTGTTCTGGATCATGAAATCTTACCATCTTTGGTTCTCTTTGACTTCTTGGTAGTTTAACTCAATTCACCAAACAATAAATATAGCTGATTACTTAATTGATAAGAATTTCCATCTAGTAGGCTTTCCTCATCTTCTCTCATCAGAGCAAGTCAATGTTACCTTTGATCATTGGGTTACTTGGGAGAAAAGACTGACATCCACCTTGCTGCAACCTCCTTTTAGGTAGTTGTAGAGAGTGATTAAGGTCTTCCCTTGGCCTCCTTTTCTCCAGACTAAACAACCCCAGTTTCCCCAGTTGCTCCTCATAAGTTGTCTTCTCTAGACCCTTCACCAGCTTCGTTGCTGCTCTTTGGAGAGCAGCTCCAGCACCTTGATGTCTTTCATGTAGCAAGGAGCACAAAACTGAACACAGGTACTCAAGGTGCGGCTTCACCAGTGCCGAGTACAGGGGCACGATCACTTTCCTATTTGTGATGGTTTAGCCCGAATCACCACACGGTTTCTTGCTCACCCTCCCCCTCCCAGGCGGGGGCCAGCAAACTGAAGAGAAAGATGGATGCCAGGAAGGCAGATACCCGCCCCGGCCAGCCCCCACTTATATACTGAGCATGACATTTATGGCATGGAATACTCTCTTTGGCCAGTTTGGATCAATTATTCTGTCTGTCTTTCTCCCAGCTTCCCGCATCTGCAAATTAGCAAGACTTGGAAAGCAGGACAGTGTCCTTGGTCTCATTCACAACAACTCATATCATCAGGGTGTTTATCAACATTCTTCACACACGAAATCCAAAACATACCAGCTACTGAGAGGAAAAAATTAACTCCATCCCTGCCAAAACCAGGACACTATTCCTGCTGGCCACACTGTTTCTGATACAAGCCAGAATGCCGTTGGCCTTCTTGGCCACCTGGCACGCTGCTGGCTCACATTCAGATGGCTACCGACCAACACCCCCAGGTCTTTTTCTGCCAAAGAGTTTGCCACCCACTCTTCCCCTGTCAGGGGGAAGCAATCTCAAGTTGTGCCAGTAAGGTTTAGACTGAATATTAGGAAAAATTTCTTCAGCAAAAGGGTTGTCAAGCATTGGAACAGGCTGCCCAGGGAAGTGGTTGAGTCACCATCACTGGAGGTCTTTAATACTTGTAGAGTTGGTGCTTAGGCATGTGGTTTAGTGGTGGTCTTGGCAGTGTTAGGTTTACAGTTGGACTTGATGATCTTAAAGGTCTTTTCCAACCTAACTCATTCCATGGTTCTGTAATCCTTAGCTGGTACAGTAGTGTTCTTTCTTTTTTGTTATTAATACACACTTCCCAATAAGCACCTCAGAATGTCCTCCTCCTTGTTTCCATAGGGTCTCTCAATTTCGCAAAAGAGATTACAAACCCTGTATACCCATGCTATTGTAGACTTAGAGCATGTAACTCCTCACTATCTGATTCTTGAACACTAGCTGACAAAAAATTGTCCTGTGTGAGGGTACATTTAAATTTATTGCTTACCTAAAATTCCAGCTACAATGCATCTGAAATAATTAAGATAATAGAAATATATGGATATATTACCTGAGCTAGGAAAAAAGGATCCTCCATTTACACCTATGATGCCTTTTGCTAATCCTTTACACAAACTTTGTATATTTATTATGACTGAAGGCATGATTTATTATTGGACTTTGTAATACTTAATAATACTTTCTGCACTTCTTTTCTGTATGTATACTTTTTTTCAGCTGTAATCACTGCAAATCCATTTTCTGAAAATCTATTAAGAATATTTATAATTCACAACCAATATTTCAATAATAACTTAGTATTTTTTTTAATATCTAAATGCATTGAATTGAGTTAGGAAATAAAACATCTACCACTTAATTGTAGATAGATAATTTTAAATATCCCATTCATTATTATCATTACTATGTGCTTAAATTCCACAAAATCATTAAACTTGAAGGTAAACAAAGACGTAATGCTTTGTATTTTAGAAAAGAACAGACATCTTTCAACTGTACTGTAAAGACAAAACCTTGAAAATGTGAGCTACTTATAATTATTTGGAAACATCAATGCATAATACTGTTTTATAAGGCTTTTCTTATCCAAGATACTCACTGCATATATTGTTGAAGTTGCTACTTTCTTAGGTTTTTTTTTTTAAACTACAAAATAAAGGATGGATTTAGGACAATAGTTGGAGACGCTTTCAAAAAGTGTTTGGTTCTTGTAAGTTGAATGTAAACACTTCCCTTTTTCAAGGACTCTTTTGTAATGATGTCTTCTTGCCTGGCTTTTGTCATCCGAGAAAGACTGCGTCACATGCGTGACAGCTATCATATTTTTCAGGTCTCCTTAAGATGTCGCACGTTAAGTGCAACCACACTCTGAGATGTATCAGTTCGATAGTGAAGTTCAGTCAAGAGTATTGTTTACTCCAATTTTAATATACTATTTCGGAGAGGGGTCTGTAGAGCCTGTAGGGTGTTTATTCATCTGGTATAGCAATTTTCATCTTGCAAAGATGCCTTGTTAAGGAAATGCAATAAATACCTATCAGATGGAAGGCGGGTAAAGCACTAGCAAAAGTTTTGCTAGTTTGCAAGTTGTCTGAAATAATAGTTGAACTGTATGCCTCTGTTTTTATTTTATAATAGTCAGCATTCCAACAGCATGACTCTTTCCCTCCTATCTTAATCTATAACAGTTTATTTTTTGTACCATGAAGTCAGATGATTCTTTTGCTGTGAAATGAAAATTGGTTCAGCTTATATGCTTATGACCCTCTTTACTACTAGAATATTCACTGCTGACCAAACTAGGCTTCTCCCATTTTACACTATAACCTAGATGATGTAATTTCAAAGGAATTTTACGAAAATTGCAGGTTTTTCTTCTTTTGTTGTCCCTTTAACAAAATACTTAAAACATTAAGGAAGCAGCTTCCTTTCTTTATAAGTAAATGTTTAGATGCAGAACACTTGAAGTCACTTGAATACTTTTATTCTCTGGAAATTACAGAAAGAGGAAAAAAAATCATATAGGATTTTAATTACAAAGTTTAATTTCTTAATATAGGGTGAAATATTTTCGGGATTTGGGTGTACAGACTTCTATAAGATGGATACTGACTGGAAATTTCTAAATTAATGTTCTATACTGGAATAAAAGCTTTTAATCTCTCGTTTCTAAGTTGTTTGTCAGACAGTGCGTCTGTGGATGTGTGCAGTCAAGCAACAATTGTTTTCAGTGTTTTCTTGTTAGGTGATGTAAAGCTGACACTTCTTATTTATTCACTTTTACCTGGAGCTTATTCATATAGCTTTTCTAAAGAGATGTTTTGGCTTAAGTCAGTCATCAGAAGCCATACTTTCCTAAGAAAAATTTAAAAATATTTTAAATAAATTATGGCCTAGTTTAAAATAGAAGTCGTTCCATTTCACTTCTCGTAGTGTTCAATGGGCACTGACCATCATGGAAAGTATGGAAGACTAGAGAAAGTTAAAACCATTATCCATTTTGCTTTAATACGTGTTTGCATTCAGAAGTAATATATTAATAATACTAACCTTGATTCTCCACTATAGTGTTGAATTATATTCTTAAAATACGAATACAGCCTCTTATTACGTGTAGTAAATGACCTGACCTCTCAAACACAATCGCATCTTGGCAATAACAATTTCTTTTAAAAAGGCTGATTTTACATCTTTGCTTTGATCTCAAGTAACCTTAATAAAATAACAGCAACAAAACCCCCCTAATATTATTTAATCAGTTATTATTTTTTATTAATAATTATTTAATATTCCATATAGGTAAGATTCTGTAACCTCAATTTTGGTTATAAGTTTGGAGGATAAATTACAAGTGATTTGTATAAAACATCGTTTTTCTCTTTCAGAAGGGATCCACCAATAATGTTAATCATAGAGGGCTTACATTTTGCCAATGCTTTTTCCTTCTGCCCTTGACATTTTTTTTAATGCATCTCTCTATAGCTTTGGAAGCTTAGGCACAAAAGTTCAGATCTCCATATATTTATACAGTCACGGTAAAAGTAGTCTTATCTGACTTTAGAAACGTGCAATGTTTATGTCTTAGTTGAAAAATTTGCATGGCAGAATTAATCTCTCCCTATTTTAATAATTTAAGATAAATCCATCTATCATATCCTAGAAATGTGAATCAGCATTCAAGTAAGAGAATTAGAGTGAGAAAATCACCAGTTGAGTTGTAGAAGTAGACAAAGTGGACGTCTGAAGTTAGGTGAGATAAATCCTGTCCTATTACTTCTTATGGACTACAAACCTTACCTACTTTTTGTGGATCTTTCCTGGAATGCTTTACACAAAGTATGTGGAAGGGTCACCAAAATATGTTTGTACAATACGTCCAAATGGATCTAAGTGTCACTTTTTACAGATTCAGTTTGGTAAAATCTGGTTTCTGACACTGGGCTTCCTTGCTGTCAGTTCGCACAAAAACCTGATCTGAATTATTAACAGTTACAGTTTTGGTATGCTTGTTTGCTCCCTGCTATATAGAATCTGGAAGCTGAATTTAGTGACGTTGCAAATTATGACTTGAGTTTTTCTTTTAAAATACATTTAATGCTATGTTAAAAGGGTACTGATCTGATAATTTTGGTATGAAAACATCTATGTTACACTTCAAAAAACAATATATATGATAAGTATTCATTTTCCCTTGTCTGCCTTTTAGTATGGATAAGCACTCAACATAAAAATAAATGTATAAAATAATTAATTTCACTTTTTTATTACAGACTAGAGGAAGAAAAGAATATTTTATCAGAATTTCAAGAGGACTTGAACAAGCTGATTTTATGGTTAGAGGAAGCAGAGAGTGTTATTGGTATTCCCCTTGAACCAGGGAATGAGGACCAGTTAAGAGACTGCCTTGAAAAAGTAAAGGTATTATGAGTTTTGTTCTTAACGTTGTCTTACTTTGGTTATTCTACATTGAAAAAAAATTAAATGCTATTTTCAGAGAAGACTTCTGCCATCAAACACAACACTCATTTAACTTCTTTTGACAAATCAAAGCAGTGGAATTTCAAAACCCAGGTACAAATATATACTGATTGTATTAATATCAGAAAAGTAATGGAGAATGTACTGAAAGCAAAATGCCTGTCCTGTCACTATCTAATTAATAATTATCTTTTTCATCCTAATTTCCTTAATTCAGAACTTGACTGTTTTATCTGTAAAACATTTCTCTGTAAATGTCTTGTTAACCTTTTATAACTTCTCACTTATGAAATGGTATTCAGTATTTCACAAGAGTTTCTAGAATTACATGCATAATTATAAGTGTCAACTGATTAAAGTATCACTACAACATTTTCTAGACTAAACATCTAGGTGACTTTTTTAAAAAGCCCAACAGAATAGTAAATGTTTATTTTAAAGGCTGGAATATTTTCATGAAGATGTTAGAGCTTTTAGATTCTGATACTGCTAAAAACACATTCAATATAAGTTGCTCTCTTTAGTTTTTTGAATGTATCCAAGAGAATGACTATGTCTAATAACTTGCACAATAGTACATTAAACTGTAGTTTGAAAATGCATATTACTTGTAGAATACCTGCATAAAAGTTTACTGTTCTCTCTTGAGGGTAAGAACTAGTTATCTTTTTTGCCAATCCAAGGTGAACAAATTCAGCAAGTGTTGGAATAGAGCATTAAAGAATTGGAAAGAAACTATCAGAGTTTGTTATATTCTTCTTACAATAAAATCTGAAAAAAAAAATCTAAAAGATTCTTTAGTATAAACTTATCTTCATGTTTCTTTTTAAATAAACAAAAATAAGGTAAATAGCAGTTGAGGAAATGAAGACTTAACCACGTGCTGAGTTTATCCCTTCGGCTGCATAAGGTGTCAGTGAGTTAGAGAAATTGTGAGACTTTGCGTCCATTGTCAAGAATATCAGAATGAAGGCAAATAAATACTTGTAAAGGTGTTAGATGCATCTTATAATTTACAGGCATTATTACAGCCACTTGCATTGTGGCTCAGTTCATACCTACCTGCTTACGTTAATTAAAAAAAAAAAAACTTGAATAACTTTATCTTTTAGTTACATTAACTTTACTTGTTATATTCAAGTTACTTTGACAATATAAATTTACAGTAACTGCATACATGATAAAGTGGTGCATTTAGATGATGCCTTGGAATCTTGGAGTTTACTTGATTTTTGTTGGTTTTTTTTATGAGTGTACATGAACATTCTTAATTATGAGGTTAGATTGGAGGGTTTTTCACCACATATCATCTGGGTGACTGTGTTCACAGCGTGGAATGCTTTAAAACCCTTCTCCAAAGTACTTGCTCTTTACCATGTTAAAAGATTATTAAAATTCATATGTGAACTATTGAGTGTCCAGAAGTGGAATTTATCATGTGACAGTGATTAATATTAAATTATTAAACCTTGTATTTTGGCATTTTGGACTCTTTTTAGGCTTGATCCACTGAGCCTTCTACATTCAGAAAGCGAAAGTTATTTTGTCTTGAATTGAGTTTATTCCTTCAGCTGATACACAGATCGATAAGGGAGAAGATAAGAAAGCTGAAAATTCTACCACAGTTCATCTTAACTGCTGTATTTGTCTGTTCCAGTTAAGAGTTGAAGAGCTGCCGCCACACAGGGGAATACTGAAACGATTAAATGAAACTGGAGGAATAACACTTGGAAGTGCATCACTGCACCCAGACAAAAAACACAAACTTGAGAATACACTGAAGGAGGCTAACCATCGCTTGCTAAAGGTTAGACATATTAGTGATATAACGGTAGTATAAGATTTTAATGTGCAGCAAATATTTGCATTATATATTTTATGGTATGTATTAATTTTCTCTATATGAAGAGATGTTTGTATGCATAATGAACCTGAGGAGGAAAAATGTGTACAGTACACTGCTGTGAGAAACAATGACAGTAAACCAAGACCATTAGTGCCTGAAGTGATAATGTTGCATCCAAATGTACCCCCTAAATTACAGGTCTGCAGCTTAAGGGTGGAATACAGAGCATCATTTTTCTAGCATGCTTGTTCTGAGGGTACAGCAAATATTCCAGCTTTTGTTTTTCAGGTGTGTGAGAGGCAGTAGAAAATGGCTGATTGCCTTTGTGGAAATGCTTCCCAATTCTCTTTCCCCTGCCCTGAGGTGGCAGCTGCAACCACTGTTTCACCTTCATACTACTTCTGACCTTGAGCTTTGAGTTCTGCTTTCTGTGTGGCAAAGTAGCACTCATTTTGCTTTCTAGGATCTCCATACTCATGGAGAGAAGTAAGGGAGGATTTTGTATTTTATTGTTGAAGTAACATATTTTTGTGTTGGAAACCAATGACAATGGATAGCAAATCTGGTGAAGAGAGGTAGATAATTTCAGTGGTCTCATGTAGCTTCTGCTTCTCATATAGAAGAAACAGTAGAAAGCGTTGTCCAGGGGACTACCACCCAAGGTGTGGATTAGCCTGTTTAGAAAAGGTCAGTATAGAATCAACTGAAGGATATCCCTTGAGACTGCAAAATCAGAATCTGGGAAATTAACCTGTGGTATCTATTTTGTTAAAGTTAACGGGGGAAAATAAAAGAGAGATTCATTGTGTTTAGCTCTGAAGAAGAAAAGGTCAGAAAATCTTCTGAGTACCTTACTGAAAAGACAAGCTAGAGTTTCTGGTCAGGAATACTTACATACCAAGGTTTTTTGTTACCCTTTCTATGAACACAGTTGAATTTCAAGCACAGATCTGGGAAATAAACAGGAACTTATTTGATATGGGACTCTCATTAGTTTCTTCCTAACAGACTGGCAAGGTTCAGAATATTAGCTAATGGCTCAGATAAAAGTGGGTAATAACTATTGATCTCATTCACAAACGCCAAGTTGGACACATAAATCATTATTTGGGTGCTCAGACAGAAGTATCTCTTTCTCTACAAATAGGTTTCTGAAATCAAGGTACATAGAAGAATTCAGAACATTTCAAGATCAAAATAGTGTTATTTACTAGCTGAAGTAAGCATATACATAGCTGAATTTAGGCACTATGATTTGAATATCTGAGCTGTAGTTTTAAAATGACAACATTGGTTTGAAGGAAAAAAATATTTTTACTTTTAGTGAAATTATACAAAGACATTTTAACTAAATCTAAAAAAACCCTAATTTGTCTCTGAATGTAAGCTTTTACTAATTAGTCATATACCTAAGAACTTTTACATTTTCATTTTCTACTTGCTGATGCAGAAATGTTTCAGGTTCCTTGTTACAGTCAGAGAAACTATGAATGCTATTGAGTGTTGTTATATCTGGATGAGATTTGGGGGACAAACCTACTGTTTAGTGAATCAATCTCTTTAGAGATTTATGTCTCCTAGATCCCAGTAATATTTCTGGCAAGATATTAGGCTTGGAATTTATCACTTGAAAACTTCCCTTTATTCCTAAAAAGGACTAAAACCAGAAAACTGAACTTCCATTTGAGATCATTACTTAACCACATTATTTTGATTTCCTTTATTAACGTATGGAGATGTATAAAACTGTGTTCTCATTGGCCCTTAGTAGCTGAATCTAAAGAATCTGAAAAATGCAGTATTTTTTTTAATGAGCAGAAACTGAGTTTGAAAATTACAAGATTAAAATTCACATGTTCTCTGAAGGTTTTCCATTTCCCGTATGATCTTGAGAGATGAAAAAAAAAAAAAAAAAAAAAAAGTTAAAA
>WHYT01016339.1:3533-15667 GCA_009806455.1 Tetrax tetrax | reverse complement strand
TTTTTTTTTTTTATTATTTACATCTCTTCTTTTACTCACAGTTTCTGTAGGAAGCCTCAGTTACTTTTTTCACTTTCTCCTCTGAAACTCTAGGATCTGTAATAAAATTAGAAACCGTGGAAAGAAAGTCTGCAGGCCTGACAGAGGGACATACGTTGACTTCCTTCAGTTACAGATCTGTAAGCACTGAAAGAAAACCCCACAGATTTGTACTGTGAGTGAAAACTCACATCTCTGGCACTTCTATATCAGGCAAACTTCCATAGGTCACCTGAGGATAGTTCTATGCTCAGTTGTTTTGATGAGGATATTTTTTTTTTTTTTGTGTTCCTGAAAGCACAGTGGACAAACGTTATCACATAGAGATTTCTCTGGGGCTTTTCTGTCTCTCCAGTCCCTTCTAAGAGTATATCTTATACTTTAGTCCTTTGTTTCTAGCTACTTGTTTTGTTTTCTGTCATCTCTGCCAGAAATGAACATTTCTGATTATCTCATATTACAAGATGATATCATTTTCAATATACGAAACATACAGGACAGTTACATAAATAATGTAAGGTAGGTCCTTATCTGATATACACTAGAGTAATTCTATTTACTTCAGAGAAGCTGTGAAAATTTACACCAGCTGAGAATGTAGGCAAATATCTCTTAAGATGATGACAAGTTTCTGCTTTGCCTTGATCTGCCAAGCAAGTGAATGGGGGACAACACCTGTGAGTCTTAACCTTCAAGGTGACATATTTGAGATAAGTCATGTTCAAACCTTCTTTACAGTCACAGAAACTGTTGCCCTACAGCAATGGAAATAAGCTGAGAAAATAAATTGAGTATGAAAGGAATTGCAGTCACATAAAAAAAGCTTTTTTTTTTTGCTTTTGCTTCAGTATTGTCTTTGGTTTGGGGTGTTTATGACATGCTGATGACCTTGAGAATAGATATATGAAGAGTTTTTCTTCCTTTGGATAGTAATTTTAAAATTATATTTCTTTAGAAAACTTTATTGAATAGTCATTCTAATAGCCTGCTACCTCAGACATAGTTTAAGGAGAGGATGAAGATTAAAGCCTGCATTTGAAAGTATGACTTTTTAAATTCTAGCCTGGTTTTACTACTTATTGTACCGTCTTCAAAGCCGGTATTTCTTATAAAGATGAAAATAACACTATCTTTGTGGAGTCTTAATAGTATGACAAATGAGGTGTTTTATAACCGTTTTTATACCTTGACATCAAGTATTTTTTGTTTATTTTCAAAGCTCAAAGTATCTTCTGCTGTGATAGCCAAGTAAGCTAACCACCTAGTGCTTCAAAGCATACAAAAGGGGTACTATGCACTGGAGATTGTGATGAACTCAGTTCTTGTCATCTACCACCTACCAGAGCATATAACAGATCTGTAATGGGTTTCTTACCTTTTACTGTGCAGTAAATGGATTGATAGATTAGGTCTGAGACCAGTGAACCGTGGAATCAAAGGTTTGCTAGAAGCAGTTTATTACTCTTTAATATTATTCTTGGTCTGATGTCAGCCAAGAGGGATGAGCTAGATTATCTGAAAGTAAGCTGGATGCCAAAATCAACATTCTCCTCATTTATCCACCTTAGTCTTCACGACGTCAACTGTATGTATTACGAAGGTTATTATAAGTGCTTGATGGAGATATTTTGTTTTGCTGCCTTTTAATTTGTCTGCTAGTATTAGAACTAATTACTAGACACTGAAGAGACTATTTCACTGTTTACTGCCACAGCAAATCAATTTGTTGTGCTATACAGACACACACCCAAAAAAATCAGAGTGGAGTGACATGGCTATAATTTGTGAACATTTTCTGCACCACCAGGAAAAGTATAGGTCGTCTTAGCTTGGTTGATCAAGTGTAGAGAAAAACAGATGGGCTCAGAAAGTGCAGAAAGACAAAGTCATAACAAGGTTATGGTTCATGTATTGTAACTTGCCTTGAGTAGTATTATAGATTATTCATCGATTACCTGTGATGACAGCAAATTTCCAGCATGTCAATGCAACCTAGTTTGAGTTCAAGCTGAAACTACTACAATTGCTGCTATTATTATTTGTTGTTTGGAGGGGAAAAGATCTTGGAAAATTAATATTATAGTTTGATTTCTGTCCTTTCAATTTGAAATTAGAATAATATAGACAGCATTTTGGGCATCAAAAGGTTGATCTTTTCCTGAATTTGATTTCAGTTAATGAGTGACCTGATTCCCTTAAACGTAATAAAGTATTGTGCTATGCTAAATTTCCTATGATAGTTTGTCATATTTTGCTAATTAGCTGCAGTCCACATTCATGTTATCAGCTGTGCTGACAAATGGCCTCATGTATAGCAAAATGAAGTTGCCCTTCTTTCAATTTAATTGGATGAACATGAGAATGTCACAAGCTCTAAGAAACAAGTATATATAGGTTTCATTCCTTTTTATTTGTGTCTTGCTAGCAGGTACCACTAATTAAGATCTAAAAAGTTAAATTTATGAGCAGTATAAAGATAAATGGCTGTTTCCTAGCCGTGTAAGCATACAGAAATGAAGATGTCGTAACACAACAAACAAGTAAAACAGTGCTGATGACCCATCTTTTAAAAATTATTTTAGGCTAAATTATATTAAAATTTGTATGCCTTTAGCTTTCCAGTGTCTGAAACTATTTATTTTTTCTGAGGATTTTGTTAGTCTAAAGCTTAGTTTGAATGTCAGCTGTTTGATGTTGACCATTATTTTTATAAAATGATGTGGATATGTAGATTATAAACAAGGATGTACTAAAATATTCCTACTGGTAATATAATAATGTATGATATATCCATATTCTGTACTTTCTAGTGGGTCTTTTTGGTCAGTAGTTGTTAACTAAGAGAGAGAGAGTTGTTTAACTAAGTGATTACCTTACCAAATAACAGAACTGTGACATTTCCATCAGTAATTCATGTAGGACAGACTTGATGGGGATACACTTGGTCTTCCTATTTGGTATCTTTGTCCTTTTTTCTGCTCCTTATGATTGGACATCCTGAGGAATCCACCTTGCTGCAAAGACTCCTGCTGCCCAGAGACACTTGAGATACTTCCTGTTTCAGTTTACTGGAACAGAAACTTATTCTCAACAATTGCTCAGCCCAGTAATGTTTCTCTCTAGAGAGATCCAAACCTCACTTGCTTTCCTTTCCAGGACTTAGTATGACCCTGTTCACAGACGATAAAACAAAAATCAAAACCACCAACACTACCTGCCCCCCAACCAAAGACTGGATGTGAAAGAATAATAAATGTTATTAAAAACAAATACTTTCATGTACTCAGAATGAACTAAATAACAGTATGTTCTGTATGTAAGCATGAGTCATAAAAGATTTTTTTTTCCAGAAAACTAACATATTAGATATGAATCCTCTGGAGAACCTTATTATAATATAAAATTTCAATGTAAAAGCTAGATTAAATAGACAGCTAGGTAGTGAAAACTACCAAGCAGAATATCCCTTAAAATATATTTTTCTTTGCTATTGGGTAAAATGATATAGATAATGACAGCGTTTTTACAATGTTATGGACTCTTTTGTGTGTAGAATATGTTGATAGCCAATCATGCTTTATTTTAGATTGAGGCAGATTAGGAAGAGCAGGTTTGATCTCACGTGCAAAATGCAGATGAATGACTCTAAGAATCTGTTTCTAGAGCAGGTTTTTTTTGTGGATTTTGTGGATTTCTGGAGCAAGTCTGCAGAATGCTGAGGTCAAAGAGATGATCTATATTCATACTACAGCCAAAAGACAGAATTTAAAGAAGGGAGTGCCCTTTTTATTTAATTTTGCATGACATCATGCCAGTGGATGATTTGGGCCAAATAAAAGGTCTGTATATCCTCTGACCATGTCCATTTAACCATCTGATAATGCCCAAAATCAGATGCCTAGAGATCATATTAATGAAGAAAAGATAGTAAACTAAAAATATACATGTTATCTGAAAAAATTAATAGAAGAAGAATCTGAAAATTACTGTTAAATGTAGGAATTGTGCCAGAAGTAATTTAAGTCCAGGTAAACTTCAAGTACATAGCGTCCTGTGTCAAGGAGTATTCTGCAGTATTGAAGCAGAGTTTCAAGCGCTGAACACTGAAGAGTCATTCACTTAATGAGGGGATAAGAAATTCCCAGGCTTTAGTGAAAGTTAAAGTGTTATCCTGCAATATGAAGGGATAGAAAGGAAATGCAGAAAGTTTTCAAGTCTTCAAAAATGAGAATTGTGAGAAAGACAAAACTTAAAGTTTTATTTCTAAGAATAAAGAGAAAAAATCAATCTGGCTCGATGAAATTATATTATATTTTAACCACAAATAATGCTGGTCATCCCTACTGTGTAGGTAATGTAGCCTACCAGACCAGTTCATCTGGCCTGTGTTCAAAGCAGTGAATCTCATGGACAATAAAGTGAATTGGGAAGGCACATCATTCTTTAGATCCATTTTCTTCTTTGAATAACAGAAACAGAGTTGATTGAGGAAAGAATTTTGCTTATGGAATGAATGAATCGGTTAAACTGGATGCAAATTGATTTAACTTTCGTTATACTTGGTAGATATCCTTCTTTAGTTGCGTACATCAGCTTTCTTTTGTTTCTCCTATGGAGAGTGGTATGTTTGTGCTGTAGTGTACCAGAGTACTGGTTCCTCCATTTCAAGGGCCTCACAAGAGCACACTACAGCTTCAGTCTGACCCCAATCCTAGACTTCCTTCCCATGGAAATTAAGGGGATGGCTTGTGCACACTTGGGTCTTATAGCAGCGTGGGGCCAGGATGTGGTGGGCGTATACACTCACCTCTGGGCATTCAGAACCACTTCTGCATCCAGCAAGTTAGATGTAGCCTGAAACATTTTCTGGAGAAGCCTTTTTCCTTGAAACCCAAAAAGCTGTCCTTTTAACTTTGGCAACCAAGCTTGCATAATATGAAGATAACCAGTCCCCTTCTCTGCTCCCCCACAGGCATGTGCTTAGCACAGATTATTGCATTGGTCTATTTTTTATTTACTAATGTAAAAACTCCAATATATATTTTCTTCATTTTTTTTTTAGCATAAAAGTAAAAATTAAACAAAAAGTTAATGTGTCCCCCCAATAAAGCTCTATGAATAAATAGATGCAGTAGCACAGCATCAGAAAAAGGAAGTTTTTGGTGCTGTAAATCCCACATATGTGGTATATTTGAGTATGATACTTTACAGAGACCATTTTGATCTTGTCACTTCCCACGGACTGGAAATGCCAGAGAAGTGGCTTAATTTTCCAGCTGCTCTGTTTACCTGTGCACAACTTTCTATCCCATAGGAATATTGTAGAATTAAATTACTTGGTGATATTAGAACATTCTGAATTTTTAAAGCACTGTAACAGTGGTTAGAAATGCTGTTTTACATTATTTCAGGAGCCCTGGAGAGAAATGTATGATTATCCTCTTTTTATTAATGACACCACCAATTTTCTTTGTCTTGTTAAGTATTAATAAATACTCTTCTACTATAGTATATTGTTTACTCTCATTTGAAAGGATTAGTCATCCTGAAGTCCCTTCAAGGAAAAAGTTACAATATTAAAAATGTTTTTGCAGCAATCAGGCAGTAATCACACAGTATCAAGGGCTCTTGTGACATATTACTGAATATTTGTTCTTCTTTTCCTTTGAGGCAAGTTTTTGAGTATATTTAGAGCAGTTAGGAGTCTTTCTTCTTTATACATGTTAAATTGTAGCTTTATTTGTTTTACCTTAGTTTTCATTTCAGGTGTGTTTTAGGCTTAACAGTAAACAACAGTAAACCTAATAAATTCAACAAAAGTTAAATATAGATAAGTTTGAAATTCATCATGCTATTGTTTGTGGATTTCAGGCTATATTGCTCTTCAACATGGAAAAACTTCCAGGACAGGAACTGCTTACAAGAAAATTGTGCAGGTTTCCTGATGAGTTCCTTGCGGCATATATGAAAATAATATATCTCGGCTCTCTGTTAACTGTCTTTGCTCCTCCTCCTTTTGTTCCTCATAGCCCCAACAGCCACCTCTGTGACCTCAGTTATTTCTTACTTACTGTGTTAGCTCTTACTGTGACTTTCTCAGAAGGTAAGAGGACAAATTGTATGACTGCTCTTGTCGTTATAATCTCCCCCGCTTCACATGAAAGAGCAGCAACAGATTTTGGAAGGGTTTTGCCAAAAGAGGAGGAACACGGGAGACTTGCAACGTTTGACAAGACTAAATTTGTATTTGATAAGATCAAGTGGAAAGGAATTGTTCTCACAGTTTCCACAGTGTGTGTTACTAATAAGATCTTTCTGAATAATGCTCATTATGCTACAGGATTTATCAAGTTAAATCCCAAAGTATTTAAATAGCAATTCTCCATCTATAACAATAGTGAGGAACACATGGTTTCATTTCCTTAAAAGTAAACCCACAAAGCATCTATGCTTCTAGGTATGAAAATGTGTAGCAGTCCTATTTACCATACTCTTTTTTTTTTTTTTTTTTTCTTTTTTTCCCCCCCTCCCTCTCTGGTACAAACTTTGAGTAGATATCTATTTCTGCTTTCATAACAACATCTGAGTACAAATGTCTAAATTATCTTGGGTAATCAGCATTAAACAGATTTCTACTTCTGAAAAATAAATAATTTGATTATTTCATGGAAGATTCTCCTGAATCTTATTACTTTAAATATGGAATTTAAATATCAATTTCTAAATTTATCTTTCAAATCATAAATCCTAATACATTTTATTCATTTTATCAAAAGGCAAAAAGCAGGCTTAGCTTCATCAGAATAGATAATAACTTCTATAGAATTATAAATAAGTATCAGGCTAGTAGTCATGAGAATTCCTGATGCATTATTATTTTTAAAGGCTATTAAAAGTTAAAAGAGCTAACAAATGGTTTTATTTCTATCCATATGTTGACATTAATCGTGGACACATAGAAAGAGTGAGATAAATGTGTCCATTTTCCAGCTTTATAAAGTTCTTCCTTTTTCTTTGTTTTGTACCATTGAAGTCACACAGTACTTAAGTTGGAGGCTGAATATGATATCGGAAAACTTATTTTCCACTACGATGTCAAATGAAATGGAATTTCTTCTCAGGCAATTACATATTGGGATTTAGCCCTGAAAGGTCCAACATGCTGCTGCTCTTAGTCTTGCTCTTCTTTTCCATTGCAACACTTTCTAAACAAAAAATATCAACTATGTCAAACATAGTTTGGCTCTTTCAAAAGTTTTTGTTAAAGGGAACATCTTAAATAATCTGGTTAAAATCTGCTCATGACCACTGGACCTGGAAACCTCACTATGATGCCAGATATCTCTTTCTTTCCCAAGAAGATAGTTTCCCTGTTGTTATATCATTCACAACTGCTGTAGCATCTATCTCAATTTTTCTTTGTTAATTACCACCTCAGAACTCCAGAAAATGGTATGATGATTGTTTTTGTAAATGTGCACGAATAGGATCTGTAATGGATTCTCAAACTTTTTTTACTTCTGAGCTCAGTCAGGGTAGAGGTCAGATCATTTAGGTCAGTGATGATTCACCTCACACCTTAAAACCCGTCAGTGTAATGGTAGATGCTATCCCCATTTCACAAGTATGTCCTTTTGAGCCAGGAGACTGTTGAAGCCGAGCAGATGATCTCAGCTATTTCCCTCAGGAGCCTTAGAATTTGCTCTAGCCTATAATGTTTTTCTAGTGTTCTTTTTGAATTAATATGTCTATTCATAATCTAAGTGGCAAGAGTCTTCCATGGTGACTCCCAACTAATAACTGCAGTAAAGGTAATGTAGTTAATTTATAGCAAATTCAAAGGTACTTGTACCTGCTTAAAATGTGAGGAAGGACTAGAGTGAATTGATGGCATTACAAATCATTTAATAATAATCCACAAGTTACACAGGAAGAAAACATTTCTATTTATTTTTATATTAAACATAAAGATTTCAGATGTGTGTTTGTAAGGCCACATTGCTGCTCTGTAAACTTTAAGTGAAGAATTATAAATATTTCTGAAATACAGTCATGCAGGAGTTAAAAGTCTGTACTAGCCAATGAGACCATAAACTCATAGAATCATAGAATGGCTAGAGTTGGAAGGGACCTTCAAAGGTCATCTAGTCCAACCCCCCTGCAAGAAGCAGGGACATCCCTGACTAGATCAGGTTGCTCAGAGCCTCATCCAGCCTCGCAGGGATGGGGCATCCACCACCTCTCTGGGCAACCTGTTCCAGTGTTCTACAACTCTCATTGTAAAAAATTTTTTTCTAATATCTAATCTAAATCTACCTCCTTCTAATTTAAACCCATTACCCCTTGTCCTATCACAACAGGCCCTATGGAACAGCCTCTCCCTGTCTTTCCTGTAGGCCCCCTTGAGGTACTGGAAGACCGCTATCAGGTCTCCCCAGAGCCTTCTCTTCTCCAGGCTGAACAGCCCCAACTCTCTCAGCCTGTCCTCATAGGGGAGGTGCTCCAGCCCTCTGATCATCTTCGTGGCCCTCCTCTGGACCCTCTCCAACTGGTCCATGTCCTTCTTATGTTGGGGACTCAAGAACTGGACACAGTTCTCATGATTAAATATATGTATGCATATATATTTATATAATATATAACATACTATCTTACTGACCATCTTAAAATTCCTTTTTATTCTTGTTTGCCATATGAATCTGGAATAAATTTATTATGTATTTAAGAAGTTATGACAAGTACTTAGAATATGAAAACCCACTAATTGTCAAGACATTTGTGCTGACAGCTATATTGAAGTAATATTGACCTAGCTGAATTACCAAATTTCAAATAAGACACTTCAGACAAATCTGTACAGATTTTCTACACTGGAACAACTATATATCTGAGAGAGATTTCACATACAATGAACAATGGCTCACATGATGTCACACACCAATGAATGACAATAGTTTGGGCTTTATAAAACTACAGTTCCAAGACAGATCGCCACTGCATACCAGGTGTTTCATGCATTTCTATTAAGGAAGACTGTAGGGACCTAGAAATCAATGTTTTACTATTTGCTGTTTACAAGATAATGATTATACTGTATAAGCCTATCTGTATTGCAACATGTCTATAGAATTAAGTTTCCCACAAATAGAATAGTCTGAAATAATTTTAAAGTTAAGCCTCACCTTCCCTTTTCCTTTTCTCTTGCTTTGCCTTTTTTTTTTTTGTCCATTTTTCTGAGTTTGAAAAACACATTTTTAAAAAATTCATCATTACCCAGAGAATGGCCTGTTATGATACTGAACTTAATTGTACATTGAGTACTTTTGTAAGTAACTCCCACACCCTCAACTTTTCTATTAACTGCATATTTCTTTCAAATGAAAAGTTGTCACTTCCCTCAAGTGCTAAACCAGGTAATTCTTGAACAACTGAAAAGCAAGTTCATTGTTAGTTGCTTTCTGTCAGACCTGTCAGCTTAGTACTTGGCAGTCAAGATCATTCACTAGAATTGGAATACCAACTTTTTTTTTTTCCCTATAATTTTTAACAGAATAAATTCTTTGTTTCTAGGAAATGCTATAAATATTTAGCTGTACATAAAATTCCAACCCATTGTAATTCGTCTACACTATGCAAAGATAATGTAAAAAAAAAAATCCCTGTTTATTTACTGTGGAAATAATACAATATATCTATACATTCATTATCTAACTTACTGCTCTATGGAGTTTATAGCCCGAAATTGCTATTTGATACTGATTTTATTACTGTGTTAAAATCTTAGATCCAATTATGTCAATTTCCATTACCAAAAAAAATTTAAGGGTGGGTTGGTTTTTTTTTTCATTCTTATAAAGAACTCTGTGAGCAAACCCGATAATGATTCTAAGCTTATAGCTTGCATTTTAAGGTACTGCATGTTGTATAAATATTTTCCATTTGTTTCATTGCAATGCCTTTTGGCTTCATTTTGCTCATCAGGCATTCTGGCAGATGAAAATTTTTAGAAACTCCATGGCAGTTTTGTGAATGCTTCTGGAAAGCTTCTCTCAGATGTAGGCAACAGCATGGAAGACAATATCAATATGTTTAGTTTAGCTATTGACTGATTGCTACAGTGAGCTAATTATGCATGGACGTAGAGGTTTTAGGACTGGGCATAGTCTTGAAAGTAAAGCAATCAGGTAATGTGTGAACAGAGAAGAGAAGGCTCTGGGGAGACCTTATAGCAACCTTCCACTACCTAAAGGGGACCTGCAGAAAAGACAGGGAGAAACTCTTCAGTAGGGCCTGTTGTGACAGGACAAGGGATAATGGTTTTAAAATAGAAGGAGGTAGATTTAGATTAGATAAAAAGAAAAAAAAATTACAATGAGGATGGTGAAACACTGGAACAGGTTGCCCAGAGAGGTGGTGGATGCCCCATCCCTGGAAACGTTCAAGGCCAGGCTCAGGGCTCTGAGCAACCTGATCTGGTTGGAGATGTCCCTGCTCCTTGCAGTGGGGTTGGACTAGATGACCTTTGAAGGTCCCTTCCAACCCTAATGATCCTATGATTCTATGATCTTGAAAAAGAAAAGGACGGCTGCGGAAAAGAGCTGTCACGTGGGAAGACCAAAAGTGACAATAAGACTATTGTGGTTTGCCAAACCATGAGAAGAGATTGCTCTTAACTACGTCAGACAGAGTTTATCATACCCTGTTAAGGAACATGTTTCCCTGGGACCCTGGAACAGCACATCCAACTCTGTGCTGAATAGTACTATGGCCTGCCATTTTCTCTTCTCCTCCCAACATATGTCAGGCTCTGCTTTCCATGGGAAGAAAACTGACTGACGGGCTCAAGGTCATCTGTTCTGATGGGCTACCAGTACTGGGAGGTACACGCTGGCATTTGCTTGCCTCATGGACTGTACATACCCTGAGGGAGAGAGAAGGTGGTATCTGCTGTAAACCAGGGAAAGAACAATTAGGGCATTGAACTTTTATTTGGAAACCATTTTCCTGTCAGAAAGATCCTTCATTAAGAGTCACTGCAGGAATCATATTGTAAACCCTTTACGGCTGCTATTAGATTTCTGGAACTGAGTAAGAAATAAAGATAAAGAAAAAAAAAAGATTGAGGATTAGATTATTTAGCAGAAATTTAAAGTGGAGGGTCTTGTTCTCAAAAATGCCCTTGACAAGGGAGAATCCCTGAGATAGTAGAGAGCAGAATGAATGAAAATTAGTTATAAATGTTAAATATAAAAATCATATAGATATTCAGAAAACTGCAATATATACAATCATATTACCATGCAAGATAAACAAAACAAATCACTGGGGCTAGGAATATGTTTGTTTGCTTTTTAAAAAGCTAGGCAGGCAGACGAAGCAGAGAATTGTTTGGTGCATTGGATTTGTGGACTGCTTTAGTCTTCTACATCAATGGGGAAAAAAAAAATAAATAAAAATGAAACTTGAGAACATTACAAATACACTGTTAAGAAGTTAAAAAAAAATAATCAAAAAACCACATTCCAAGGTCAGGTCCTGGCAGGCTTGTAAGGAAACATGAAACACTAGCTACACAGCAAATAAAAATCTTTTATATATATTTTTAGTAGCCTTCTTTCATCTTCCTCTAATAGTACAGTCTTTACTCCAACTTTGTCAGAGACTCTATGGCTCATAAATATTCATCATTTTAAAGAAATTACATAGATTTTGTTTTAAAGTCAATATTGAATTTGTTAATGAAAATGACTCAGTTAATTAACTAAATGGCTTCCTAAACCGAACTTATATGAAACTCTTTCTTACACTGATTGTTTTTCATGAAGAAATGATGCATAAAAATTAACTTATCACACTTCCTTTTTAAATCATTCTTTTGTACGTGCTCTAGGGATACTGATTTTAAGCAGATAAAACTTTCTGAGCAGTAGCTGTAAGAATTGGTGTTTTATGCAGTCATCTTACGAGTATGATGGAAGTGTCAGCTGCGATTTATCAAGAAGTCTGGACTGAAGCTTACGTTTAATAGTTGTTGTGACTTCAGTTATTTCTTTATTATCTGAGTCCTGGCATGGACAGCATAAAAACCTGCTTTA
>WHYT01016338.1:122802-181845 GCA_009806455.1 Tetrax tetrax | reverse complement strand
GCGAACATCACAGCGGAGCCGCCCGATTTCTGATTGCTCCGCGGCAGAGGGGGAGAGACAGAGACTGAGAGGGGCCAGCGGCAGAGCCGGGGACGGCGGCAGAGGGGCCGGGGGTGCCGCCGCCCCGCAAGTTTCCTCGATGCCTTCGGGAGCTTGAGGAGGCGCCCGGCCCTCCTTTCCTTCCCGCCTCGGGAGCTCGGCGCCGGGGGCGAGACCCTCCGCCGTGGGAAACTGAAGCCCCTCGGCGCTGCCGCCGGCCGGGGATGCGGGGGGCCGTGCGGCGCGGACGGGGGAGGAGGCTGCTCCCGCGGCGGAGACTGCTAAAGCTGCGGGGGACCCTTCTGCGGGGCTGAAAGTGTCAGCGGCCGGAGCCGGCGGAGGGAGCGGGGCGCGACCCCCGCCGCCTCGAAGTTGCCGGAGCGCTCCGGGCGCCGCCGCGGCAGGGCGGCAACGGAGGGGGGGTCCCGGCGCCCCCACCCACCCTCGCCCTCCCGGCCTGCGCCGTGCCCCGCGACGCCGCTGGTGGATGCGCCCGCCCCGGCCCGCGCAGGCAGCGCAGCCCGCCGGGCCCCACCGGACCCCGCCGGGGCGGCGGTGGGGGGAGCCGCGGCGGCGTTCCCCGCTGGCCTGAAGGAGGACGCGGGGCGCTCGGCGGGCACCAGCCATGGGGTGTTGCGAGGTGAGGGGATTGCTCTGGAGACTCGGCCTCTTCCTCCCCCTGCTGACAGCGCGCCCCGCCGCCGCTGCCGCCGCCGCCGCCGCCGGTCACGTCGCCAACAACCACGGTAAGGGCGATCGCGGGGGGTGCGGTGAGGGCTCCCGCCAACTTTCTGGCGGCCGCGGGGCGCGAGGGGCCGGCGGGAAGGGGGCTCCGCACCTGCGCCCGGCACCGCCGGCGCCGCCCGGCCTCCGGGAAGCGGGGTGGCGGGGCGTTGGGGCGCCCCATGTTCCGGGCACGGTGCTCCCGCCGGCCGCTGAGGGGGCAGAGGGAGTGCGGGGCCGGACCGCACCCGGCGGTCACCCCCTCCTGCCGCCTGTGCCCGCATCCTGGGCCAAAGTTGGGTGTTTGTCGAGAGCGAAGCGGGGTGGGGGGGCTCTGCTGCCTGCCCCCGTCTTGGCGCCGCGTCCCCGGGAGGGGCGAGGTGCCGTCCCCCGCCGAGCGGCCCCGCGGGCAGGGAGATGCAGGGGCGCCCGCGGGCGCTCACGGTCACCCCTGGCCCCGGGGTCTGTGACAGGGCTGCCCAGCAGCCGGTGACCGAAAGTCAGTCCCGGTGAGGCGGGGCGGTAGCATCTTTTTACCCGAAATGTGGTTTTAAGGTTTTACTTGACTCCTGCCAAACGCAGAGCGCCTTCAGAATGGGTTTGAGAGAGCTCACCACCGCGCGTTAAGAGAAATTGCTGCTCGTCCACGAACTGTTCAAAGGTGCCTGACTGTCCTCAAAACCGAATTTTTACGTGCTACGGTCTGATTGTCCGGAAAAAAAAAAAAAAAAAAAAAAAAAAAAAAAAAGCCGATTTAAAGTGTTTGTCACAGGTGCATGCTCATCAGGTCTTACTGAATTTCTTTAGGTTGTAACGTGTGCGTTTGAGAAAAAAATGCTTCTGGATTAAGAAGGGAATCATCTCCTTTAGAAAAATAAAAATAAAAATGCATAGCGCATCCAGAGGATATCAAATTTTGTTAGGAACAAGTGAAAAAAATCCCATAACTGATTGTGAAACATGGTGTTATGTGTTACTGAACATCTGGATAGAAGCAGAGCATTTCTGTAACTGTTTGCTTAACGCACGTCTGTCTACTTAAGTCATCGAGGACGTAGGATGTATCTATTCCTATATTAGTAGTCTTCCCTACTGTTAATATTATTTTTGTACAATTTAGCTTTCGTGTTATGGGATTTTAGTGTGACACGAGTGAAAATATGGGAACTGATAGTTCTAAATGTTGCTTCTGACAGAAATTATTTTACTGTCTGTAATTGAAAGGAAGGGTGAAAACGGCCACGTGGAATGTAGTGATCAGGGAAAACAAACTGGTTTTAGCCATGGGCTGCTATCAAATATATAGTTCATATACCTTTGCACTTCTCTTTCACAATCCATTTTCAATGGTCATTGTATCCATATGGGTTACAGTAAGAAGAGAGAATAAAATATCTAGAAAATAGGAAAATATGATAGTATGGCCACAAATACCCTGAGCAACCAGGGTCAGTTATGGCAGGGACATTCCAAGTTTGGTATTATTCCTTTATCTCTTCTGCACTAAACATAATGAATAATTTCAGTTCGTAATTGGATGACATACAGTCATATCAGTGCTCTTGTTAGGTTTTGCCCTTCCTCATGTCTTAGAAGACATCAGATTTTCACAGTAGCACAACACGGTTTTCCTTTTAAGTCACTCTCATTAGTGACCTAAAACTCTCATGCTAATGTCTGCTACATTACTGCAAGGCCTAACAAGGCACATGAATGTGGCTTAAAAAAAAAATCCATTCGCGTGTGTTATGGAATAACCAAGACACAGTATACGCATCAAAGGTAAAGGATATTTATTAAGTAATGCAGGTTAGATTAGGTTTCTAAACTGGAATTTTATATTCCTGGGATTGAATTAGTAATATTTAAATAATGTTTTTAAAAGCCGATGAAAAATGAGGAAATTAGTTACCAAAACAGTTTAGCCCAGAGAGAAGTCTGTCAAGGATGAAGTGGGTTTTTTTGATGTTGACATAACTTTTCCTAGCAAGTTCAGGTATTGAGGTATTGGCTGCATGGAGTACTGATGAATTGCCTAACTTCTTGAATAACTTCTCCTTCTGGGCAACCTCTTATCTTTGGTCCTATCATTGTGCCATAGAAGTCAAATAATAAGTGTGACTCAACAAAACATGTGTGAACTGAAAATTTACTGAATTAATACAGGTGCTTCAAAACACACACCCCATCTGATTAACAAAATGCTAGCAAGAGAGTATACTTTTAATGATGACCTCTAAATCCAAGAATTGGATGAAAGAAAATTAGTACAATGAAGAAGTTACCCATTGTGTGAACACTTATATGTGTAAAATTGAAATCCTAATTACTAATGTTTGGAATCCCAGCTGTGAAGAATTTTTTTAAAATCTTGTGCAGTTAACAGAAAAAAAAAATATCTTGAATTTTCATAAGGTGATATTTTCAAAATGTACATCTTGGAAACATGTTTGAAATAATTGCTGTTGAGTTTTCACTAGTGATTATAATAATTATAACTTAGCTTGGCTTTACTGTCAGATATATTTGGTCTTCTATTTTGCATTTACAAACATACCAGCATTAATACTAAATTGCAAAGGCATGTTTTGTTTGGATTTCTTGATTGTTTGGAGGAAAAAGGTGGAAGAGGAATAAGTTTATTAATTTGACTCGGTAAACAGACAGCCCTTCCACTTCCTTCTTAGTGGTTTATTTCCTGTTATTCAAAAGGGATTTTCAGAGAATTAATATACTCCAGTCTTATAAATTATTGTTATTACTATGTTGGGATTAACCTTTTTGCTTGTTTTCCTCAAACAGAAAGACATATTTTTTTGTATAGTTCCAAGACTCTTGGTTGTCATTCTTCGCCCAGTAAATCAATGTGTGGTGTCTTAACAAACAATAATATTGACAGGGAAGTGAACTTACTCATCTTAATGGAGTAGTAAGTTCCAAAACAAATTATCAACATGTCAAAGGCTGGTTTTTACTGCTAAGAAAAACCTTGTAGGTAGGCAAGGCCATGGAGGTGCATAGGAGCAATGTACCACTGTGGTCTGAAACAGAACTACTTGAAACATAAGCCTCAGTTTATGGTGTAGGGTGTGTGCTTGCATGTTTGTCTAAATTTTCATTAGTTGTTCATGACATCCAGTTATGAACAAGTTGTATTATTATGCGAAATTTCAGCCTCTGTTTGTTTGGTTTGTTGTTTGGTTGCCAGAACACGATGAATTGGGCAATTACTCTCAAACCTAAAAATACAGGTAATAGCCTCTGAGCTGTGAAGTCTGTGTGCAAAACATGTATGAGCTTTTAAGATAAAGGTAACGGTTTGATGATGTCCTATGCTAAGCATGCACGCATGCATGTGTGTTTCCACATATACATAAACTGGAAAGAATTTTTGTACCCTTGCTTCTTTCAAACTGCATCTGCCGTTTAATTTCTGAAGTAAACTATAGAACTTGCGGAGTTTTTAATCAGTGAACTGTAAAAGGAAGTTGTTGCTTTTTCAGTTACCAGGTATTGATACATCTTGGCAGGTTATGCAAGGTTGGTCTTTTTATGCTTCCTTCTAAAAGGCACCTGCTTCATTTTCTTCCTCTTACAAAAAAAAAAAAAAAAAAAAAAAAAAAGGTAAGAAATAATGTCAAGTGTAAGTTCAGAAATTTGTATAGCCTTTATTTTCACAGTGATTATACTTGATGTAAATTGGGTAGCTCGAAGTAGGTAATAAAGTTTTTTGATTCTGGTATTAAAATCTCAGATGGATTACTAATGACCTTGAGTTATTCAAAGAAGTTGGTTTATTTATATTCACATGTTTATGCAATCCATCACAGATAAGCACTCTTTCTGAATTCAGCAGTTAGAATTTTCCTGTAGCAATAAGGAGATCAAGGACTAGGTGTCTGTAGAGACCGAACCTCTCTCTGAATGAGGCTGATGCTTTACTGCTAGAGGATGTCTCTTACCTGGAGTACTTAAGGTTATGTGAAGAAGGCTGTGCTGTTGCTAATATGGATCTGGCAGATCCTGGTGGATTCTGCTGTTCAGTTGTCCAGCTCGTATTTTTTGTGAGTGTTTACATCCTTATGGAAAAATGAGAAAATTAAATAAACAAAACCATTGCAGTAGAAGTGTGTCATTCCCTTTCAAGTGCAGATAAAGTAATGAACAAAATAATATTTTATTTTCAAGCTATTAAGAAATTTTAAAAAATATTTTTACCTGTGTGTCTCTCATCCATATAGACTTGAATGCTAATAAAACTTTGGAACCTCTGCAGTTGTAGATATGCATGAAATGACTTGTTATCCAAAAGCCTCAGTTTGTGTGCCATAAGTATGAGATTAACACATTTGCGATTAATGCTTCATGATATATTCCTGGTGTTGTCTTTGGCAGTACTGAGTGCTGTTTGTATAGTCTGTTAATTTGTTTTGGACAAATGAGTGTGGAAATATTAAAAATTAAAAAATGTATAGCTTAAGCAGATAGAGTTCAAAGCCAAGTCAGTACAGTAGTTTTCATGTAATTTGAGAGCGTGACAACACCACAGAGGAACGAAAGGGTTTCCAAAGGTATACAACTTGGCCTTGTTGAGAAAAGGAGGCAAGTCAAAATTTAAGCTAAATGTCATGAGGAAGTATGGAGGAACAAGCTGAGGAGAATAGTTGACAGTTAGTGAGCAGTGGGGTTTTTTTCCTCTCATGATTTATTCAGAGATCACTGTTTTTGGTTTCAGCCAGCATCTTGCCTGCATCAGGAAACAAGCTGGCATAGCTCCTAGAAACCAGACTGACATTAGTGCAGGGTGCACGACTGTACCGCATCTGCCTGCTCTTCTGAGGTGCTTTGCAAAGCGTCTGCTGCTGGCTGCTCTCAAACTGGCCTTCAGAATTGGATCAGCTATACCTTGGGTTTCATCCAGAATGACCATTCTTATCCTCCTGTGAATTTAACAGTTAATTTTTGGCCAGACAACATGTCTTTTGGCAAGTCAAATAGCTTACAAATAAAAGAAGGAAAAAGCATGCAGGAAATTATTTTTTTTTTCTTTTGGAAGTCTCCTTTGTGTTTCCAGGTACATATTTTTAGATCTAATTACTTTGATATGAGCTCTACTTGAGACTTTGTTTAGGGTATCTGATGTTAGAGTTTTCATTTGAGAATTTTGGAAAAGTCTAAAAGTTCAGCGAATTGTTTGTCACTAAGATACAGAGTAAGAGTAAGTTAATATCCAGTTTGTTGGCTATTTTTTTTTTTTTAAACGAAAAGCCTAACATGTTTAACATCTCCTTTAACTGATTAGCAGTATTTAGAAACTGATGCACATTGCAATGTGAGAAGAATTTTACTGTTCTTGTATCCAAATATAGCATAGCTATGTTAGGATATACTCTTATTCCAGCTTTGTGTGTAAGATGGAGTATTTCCATTAGAATCACTGGGTTTTTCTAACTTGACATTGACACAAAGAAGCGGCTGGCTACGCGTTTCTTACGCCCCCCAACATCCGGAACTCTGTGACAGAGAGATAGAATGGTAAATAGCACAGAAATAGACAAGTAGGGAAATAAATTATTTGTCCAAAATCTATCCTGACCTCTGGGAACCATGTTATCGTGCAGGAGAGGTCGACAAAAAAACTATCTGTTGTGAACAATACATCTTCAGAAGCTGATATGCTTTCTAACATTATGATAAGGTGTTAGAACTGAGAATTACTACTGAAAAGAAGATTTCTCTTACATGATAAAAACATGAAATTGTTTGTAGGATTTTTTTCTGGTCTGTACAAATCAACTTACTCAACTTTGTGAGAAAATTATTCCCCAGCCCTTTCTCTTATGTTACTTTTGAATTGTTGAGTGCCACTTCCATATAATTTTTGGTTTTGTGAAATTTCTATCTTGACAGCCTGTGTAAAATTCATTATTTTTCTAGTAATGTTTGTTTTGTCTCACTTAGAATAGGTTTTTATGACCTGTTAAAAACCTAAAGAGAGAGAGATATCTGTATTTATTATTTATTTTTAGGGCTGTTAAAATGCATTTGTAAACACTTCTTTCCATTTCTGTACTTATTCCTCAAAGTGATCATCGCTCTGTCTTATGTTGTAATGATGCCAGAATATTTCCAGACCACACAAAATCCTGTAAAATTAACAGTGAAATTATCTTTAACTGGTTCATTTCTATTGTAATCCCCTTAGTTAGTCTTCCAGTCTAGCACTTATTTCAGCAATACTTACACTAATTCCAAGGATGCTTTTGTTATCAATCTTGCAACACCATTTTCTTTTTGTGTAGGTAGGCTATTGATCATTCCCACATCTAGGAACAAGTCTATTCAAAATGGGTAGGCATTAAAGAGAAGTCACTTCAATTATTCCAGCATCCATTTGTAACATACGTACTAATTTTAATGTGTTACAGGACATAGCTTAGAGACCAATCTTGACTTTAAATCAACTGTGTGTTTTATATAGGTATCTGAAGCTTGCTAATCCATTATATTAAAAAACAACCCAAAACTGTCCCAACAAAACAAAAACAAAAGCCTCTGAAGTTTTTCCTAGTCAGTATGAAGATTTTGATGATTTAATTGTCTCACCCACAACATAGTACTTCTGTATGTTAGCACTTCTATCACTTATTGTCTTGAATTTCTGCATTTGGACTAAATTCTGTCATCCTGTAAAAAAACATAAAGATGCTGAATATCTTAATGATTGTGATAATTTAATAATTAGAGATTTATTAATTTTAATCAAAGAAGGTATTTTTATGATGCCTTAAATACTTTTACAGATAATAAAAAAACACCACCCAAACAATGCATGGGTGGATTTTTTCCCCTGGTTGATGATGCTGTGTAAATAGTTTTCTGCTCTTTAAACAATTATTTTACATTATGTCATAGTATGCCTCAACCTGTAAGCTAGCAGATACTATTGCTTTGTTTTATGAATCTATTCACATTTTAAACACATAGAGCCACAATATTAATTATGTGTATTTAAAGAAAGTAGAAGTATTTTCATCTTTAAACTAAGACTAGGTTAAAAAAGTGCTGTAATATTCTTGATTGACACAGTCCAGTAAGGTCAGTTTTTTAATATTCAAAAACATTTATTTAATGAGGAAATTATATCTAGATTGAAAATAAAATTTCCCTTCTATAGAATAATCTGGTTATTTTAAATGTATTTTGTCTCTAAATATAAAAAGGTGAAATTCACGTTTAACAGGAGTTCTGAAATCTCGATTCAAAACCTCAGAAACATTTCATTATTGAAAAATTATGATATAACTCAACATAGAATAAACTGTATGAGCGTCAAGCATAGGCTTGAAACAAGATGAATCAAAATAAAGAACTGTAGATTTTTATCTTTTTCCTGTTCTCTGAAGGACCTGTAGGGAATAGGATATTATAAATTCTGTTTTTAAATGATCCCAATGTTTTCAAGCTTTTATCCCTGACTCCTTCCACATACACTTCTCTGCCAAACCCCACACCTTGTTCCAAAGTTCTGTGTTACTATGATTTATCTCTGTGCAAAGGAGGAGACAAATGGAAATTTTGAGAAAAGATTAAATCCCGATTTTGTTTGTCTTACCCACCAGAGAAGGCCACGCTGTGTTCACTTGGTGAACAGCTTCGTGACACTTAACATTTCCTTAACTGTGGTGTTAATGTTGCTTGAAATACTCTTTGGAAAACATGGGGGTTGAGGGGTCTGGTGCCTTAGAGAAGCCCACACACACTCTCCAGGATGCTCTGTAGGGGAAGATGTGTGACCAGGGCTGGCCTCTGTCCACAGATCTCTTTTCCTTGCACCAGCTGGTACAAAAGAATCTCAGCATAAGAAGCATGGAAAAGGTCTTTCTTCTCTCCTTTCACCCGCTTTGCCTTTTCCCCTCTTCTACTGTCACCTGTGTTGTATGTCTTCATACTTTAAGATTCTACCTGAAGAAGCAAGAATTTAGAGGTGTAATGCTCTTTATTTTAATTGAAGTTCTTGGTTTGTATTTAGGTAGATTTCTAAGCAGCTGATGGAGTTTTTCCCTCTTAAAAGATGTGGTTTTATTTGTTCTAAGTTGAATGAATTCCAGACAGTCTTTAAAGATGTCTACTGTTTGCTGACAGGTTCTCCAAAAAGAGTAGTGCCAGATTAATGAGGGCTAAATGCACAGCAGCTGCTCTTAGGTCAGTGCAGCTCTGTTAGATAGCATAGGAAATACTTAGTGCTGAGAAGCACTAACATGAGCATAGCAATCCAGAGTGACCATTTTAATATACAGATATGTTAACTGCATTTGTGATTGGCATTCCTTCATGCCAATAGGTCTTTTAAATTGTACAGGTTTCAGCTTAGTATAAATCAGTGCTGTGTCCCTTTTATGTAAAAAGAAAGGTGGGCAGCAGGCACCATCTGTAACAAACCCCTGTGAAGGTACACACAGAATGAGGACATAGTAAAAGGTGTATTTACTGGGAGCTCTACTGTCTCAATCCATTTAATGGCTCCTGCACCTAGAACAAAAGGGGAAAAGTCACATAATAGCAAACAGTATCATTGATGCATGTAATGAGTGATTTGTCTTGGCTGAGGACCCTTGGTTGGAGTGCACTTGGTGCTGTAATTTGTATTCTCTGGCTGCTGGTTGCTTCTTAGCTTAAAATAAAGGAATAAAAGAATGAATTAGAAAACATTCTGTAAAATAACACACTAGCATTTTAATCTTGGTGAAAGCTATTACCTCTCTAAAATTTCCCAGGTCAGTTTTCCCAGGGGGTTCCAGCTGCTGGAATAAAATCAAATTCTATAGGAAAGATTCTGCTAAAATTTAGAATTAAATTGTTCAAATATGTTTGGGTATATTAAAAAAAATGTATGAAAGGAGACCTAACAATTTTTTTTCTGCCGTGCTTCCATTCTTTGTGGCTGGAAATTGATTACCTGAAAAGCATTTGGATGAGGGACTTTTCAAAATGTGGTTTGAATCCAGCACTTTCTGCTAATCAAAGTGGGACCATCTAAAATCACGTAGTCCTTCATACTCTGTTGCATCTGGCTGCTGAAGATCTTTAAAGGGAGAAGAAAGGGAAATGTAAAACCTTTGTCTCTGTTAGATTGCTTCTGTTTGTATTACTGAAGTTGCTAAACGTATACATGTCAGAATGATACAGCAGGAACACCCACTCAGAGGGTTATGTTAGATTTAATAATCCAGTTTAGTGGACTTTATTTCTTAGAGCAACGTTTAATTTAGGTAAGTATGAACACTGTTAGTATTTAGGAATGAAGAAATGTTAAGAGAGGTGTGGCACATGTGAGCTTCTCAGCCAAATTCACATTCAGACTGCCATCAGATGTGATGGAAACCCAAACTCTATTGCTGCTGAGACAACAGTAGGAATGTTTAGTCTATGATTTTGGCATATGATAAAAAAATCGGTAAATTATAGATTTCCAGACCAAGAATTTCATAAAGATTTAGCTTAATTTGCATTCAAACCATAGAGAAACATCTCATGTTAAGGGCCTTTGTAAAGTGATGTATATTGGAAGTTAGAAAGATGTGTTGTATTCAAAGGAAGAGGAATGATTGTGTACACTGCACAAGGGAAAAAGATCTGCTAGAGAGAGGCGTTTTATAAAAATCGCTTCTGAAAAAATCTGGAATTGTAAAAGTCAACCAGGAAATCAGATCGTATTCCATGTGGAATATGGTAATGGTTCCTCTTGATGCAGATGAATATGATGATGTTATCATATACTCCATTTTTTTCTATAGGCTATCTAAAAGGCATCTCACCTAGTTTAGAGAAATGAATGCTAGCGGTTGGAAGCAGTCTAACATTTCTTCTTGTTTAATACATGGCTCTGTACAAACATTAGGCTGCACACACGGTTATTTTTTCAGTGTTGAATCTTCAAAACTATTATTTTTCACAGTATTATTTTGAGCAAGCATTCTATGTCTTATAGCCACTGAATCAAGGAGAAGAGTTAAAGGCCAAAGCTTTTAGCTTGGGTGACCAGTTTGTGCCACCCACTGCGTATTCCAAAGAATTAGTTTTCCATATGCTCGGAGGTAGTGGCTTAAGTAGATAAAACACTTTGGTTTTCAGTGTAGTCTTCAGCTAAACTCATTGTTATTTTTTTTATTCCTGTACATAACTAAGTTGTTCTCTGCTAGGAACATTTTGTTCCTATTTTAAAAATCCATGATATATCATAACTCAGTTTGTCAAAATGTTGAATGAAAATGAGGTAGATTTGTAGCGCACCAATTAAAGATCTGAAACTTCCTTCCTGTTTTGTTTACCTGGTCTCTTAACAGCTGTCCTGAAGTCAAGCCCTCAATCCCACAGCAGAAGCCTTGGCCAAGTGGCCCATGGAGCTGTTTGACTCCCACAGTCCTGGGAACCGGCTGTCTTGGATGTAGACTGTGAGCCATAGTGACTACTTCAGTTCTGGCTTTTCCTAACTTTTAAGTGTGGGACTTGCTAATCCCACTAATGTAAAAATGTAGCTAATATGATTTTTTCTTTCCTACTGCAATTTTTATATTTTAAAAAGTTAATTTTTTCTCTCCCTTTTCAAGTATAATTCACTTAGGATGATGGGTTTATTTTGATTGATAGTATAATCCTCTACTGAATGATCTGAATTACTTAAGGCAGGAGAGATGCCCTCTTCCATGACATAAGCATTAGACAATAATGAAGGCATACATCTTGCCAGTAGATTATGTTAAGCAGCAAAGGAATTTTGAAACTTGCAAGTAAAAGAAGCTAATTTTCAAGTAATGCACTAGGGTTGTCCTTTCTACGTTGCATAAGAGCTCTGGTGGTCATAACCTCTCATTCTCTGGTGCTTTTTATCACTTCAGTTGTACTTTCCTTTCATCTTTTTACCTTTTTTTTTGAGCTTATTCTTCCACTAGATGGCTTCTGTCCATTTTGCTGTATTTAATTTGGATGTTTGTCTCCCTTGTCTTTGAACTCTCTCTGGGATCTGAATGAGATGAGAGAATATAGATGAAAGCTTTCTGTACTTGTTGACTTGGAAGCCAGAAGATACAATGAAAGGACCACCTTGTGCAGCCTCACAGTCTTAGTATGGAATGTGGTTGGTTGCTGTGTGGCAACAGTATCAGCACAGTCTTTTTGATACAGGGAGTCTGTTAAGGATGGAATGAATGCACTAAAAATTCCAAATTGCCAAAATTTCCAATTGCTATAGTGAACATGTTCAGTTTGGGTAAATGTGAACATATAGCAAAGGACATCAGTGAACGTCTATCAGGATGCTTCAAGTCACAGAAATACTAGAGTTCCTAATGTAAAGATGAAAAATATATTTTTTCCTTGTTTTGCTCATTTGAGCAGTTTTATTTAATTTTTTTTTTAAGTCCACTTCAAACATTGGGTTTGACATAGAGTATTTTAGATTGTAAAATGTTGAAAAGACAAAAAACTATGTTGTAAGATGAGAGAGCTGAGTAACACGAGCCATAACCATAGTTAGAATGGAGGTTACACTTGTAGGTAGTTTACCATTTTGTTCCTTTCTTATGGCACACCTGTTGTTGCCACAGTACATCAAAAGTTCCAGTAATGCTTAGCCTGTTCACTTTGCTACTAATAATTTTCTTTAGTAATTTTGTAACAAGTAGTTTCAGTTTTAAGTAATGTCCTGAAGCCCTAGCATTACTGGGTTTCCATCATATTAGAGCAAATTAGGAAATTATTTTTAATAGCTGTAGTCTGATAGATATATTTTATACCTGAGGGATATACCTCAAGAAATAAAAGCTGATTGAAATTGATGCCACAGATGGATATTTCAAAAACAAAAAATAAAATCAATAATAGATTAGGCTTGATTAGATGTTGACATTTAGAACTGCACATAGATATTGTTAAAATTTACTGACAACAGTCAGTCTTCTTCCTAATTTGCATTTGTACCTCCATTCTTGGTTCAAGTGCATCACGGTACATATGTTGTAAAGGTTAATGAACAAATTACCATATAGCTCGTCTGATTGTTCAGGCTTTAGCCTGGAGGGATGAATGTTTTATAATCTTGTTTGTCTTATGGGGAACCTAATATGGGTTTTTTTTGGTGGTTTTTTTTTTTTTTGTTATATGAAAATCTGAATTGCTTGAATGTTTAGATGAGTCCAAAATAATTAATAAACTGATTTTTGTCCTACCTTCCTCTGTATACTTGTTTTACTCTGCTGCAACTTAAGAATAGTTGTACCTGACTTGTGTTCTTTCTAAGGCAGAAGAGAGTGAGGATCATAGTCTTTTGTTACTTCCTTTCCATTTAATAAATATATCAAACAGTGATCCTAATATAAAGCATTGTTTCATCTTGCTATATAGTTTTTGTCAACAATATCTATCTGTTTATTCCTGTTTCATTTTGCCTCCTAGTCAGTTTTTAGTGCAGAACAGTACTTTTATCTCCCTGAACAGGATTATCAAAATGATCTTTTCACCCAGTTGGCCTTTGCAAAAATTTAAGCCTTTTCCAGTTCATAACTAAAAGTGATTGAGAAGTCCCAGGAGGTGTGTTAATCCTGCCTCTCTGCCTTTCAATTCCAATAAATACCTTTTTCTTTTACAAATAATAGTTTGGAAAATAACCGTGTGTTATTATTACTGCTCCAGAACTAAAGATTCTTTGGTATCTGTACTTTTTTGTATTTTTTATGTAAATCTCACTTTTGCAGTTTGAGGGTAGCACTTCTTTGTCAGCAGAGTTCACCCTCAGCAAGCTTGCTGATGACATAAAACTGAGAGGAGTGGCTGATATGCCAGACGGTCGTGCTGCCTTGTGGAGGAGTCTTGACAAGCTGGAGAAATGGGCTGACAGGAATTTAATGAAGTTCAACAAAGGGAAGTGCCAAGTCCTTCAGCTGGGGAAGGACAACCCCATGCATTGGACATGCATTAGACAACCCCAAGCTTGAAAGCAGCTTGGCAGAAAAGGACCTGGATGAGAACACCAAGGCAAATGATATCCTGGACTGCATTAGGCAAAGCATTGCCAGCAGGTCGAGAGAGGTGATCCATCCCCTCTACTCATCAGTGGTGAGACCACGCCTGGAGTACTGTGTCCACTTTGGGGCTCAGTACAGGAGAGACAGGGACATACTGCAGAGAGTCCAGTGAAGGGCCACAAAGGTGATGAAGGGACTGGAGTATCTATCCTATGATGAAAGCCTGAGAGAGCTGGAACTGTTTAGCCTTGAGAAAGAGGCTTGGGAGGGATCTTATCAGTGTATATAAATACCCACCTGAAGGGAGGGTGCTCTAAGAGGTCTTTAGACAGACCCAGGCTCTTTTCAGTGGTGTCCAGTGACAGTGATAGTGGCAGAGGCAATAGGCACAAAATGAAACATGGGAGGTGCCATCTGAACACTTCTTTTTTTTGTGTTTTGAGAAGCACTGCTGTGTGGTATTTCTCATCTACACCATGGTGCTTTTGGATTTCAAGAACACTGCACTGTGAGAGTGACTGAGCACTGGCACAGGTTGCCCAGGGAGGTTTTGGAATCTCCCACATGGGAGATACTGAGAAGGTATCTAAACACAGTCCTGGGCCACCTGCCCTACGTGGCCTTGGTTGAGCAAGGAGGATTGGACAAGATGACCTCCACAGGTCACTTCCAACCTCGGTCATTCTGTGAATCAGGAGCACACATCACTAAGCAATCTGAATTTTAGCTGTGAATGTTTCTGTTTCACTCAGACTTGTCTCTTCCTACCCCCAACCATATCTATAATAAATTCTAAGCTTTCCATTGCATTTAATTAAACGACCTAGACAGGGAAAGAACATTTATGGAGGAAGGAAGTATGTTGATTAGAAATTGAGAGGGGGTTAAACCTTTTTCTTTGATTTGTAACTTTGTAATGATATTTTTTAAAAAACAAAGAATAGTATGTTTGTATTTTTTTCATCTGTTTTGTTCTCTCCAACCTTGTGTGTCGACTGGCATAGGTGGAGGTGTGCCATTTTGAATTAATAAATCATTTCAGCATCAAAATCTGCATTGGTGAAAATGGAGCTCAGAATAGTCAATGTTCTCCCAGGTATTTCTGCACTATACATTCTGTAGGATCATTCCAAGGGGAATCAGTTAGGACATAACAGTACTAGACACTGTTAAAGTGTGCAAGTTCAGGAGAAACAAGCTTGTGTGTCAATGAAAGGCACTGTGACTTTCTTAAAGGGAGGTGTAGGAAAGGACAGGTGGACCATTTGGGTATCCAGAAAACTAAGACCAAAGCTAGAGAGAGAATAATCACGTAATGAATATGCATGCTGTGTATTTGTTTTATTGCTGTAAGGCAGTGCCCCAGAAAAACACAATGGCTTCTAGATCAGCTGTGACTGAAGAAGGTATTGCAAGGGACACCATAGAGAATGAGAATTTTATAACGTCCAGTATGGTATAATGATGCCAAGCCAAGGCTGGTGATAGAAATAAAATGCACATATCAGTAGGTTTTAATAAACCCAAACTTCCAAATGTTGTGAGGTAGAGTCAGAAGTAGAGCCTGAAGCAGATTTCTTTTTATTTATTTTGTCTTGCAAAATGTGGTAAGTGGTTTCAAACTTTTTGATCTAGCCAGAGATAAGAAACCAGGGTTCTTGGGTAGTAGCCCACTACAGCTGCTGGGTTTTGAGAAGATCACTAAATGATAAGTTGAGACTTTGTTGCATTAATATAGATCCTGGTAATTTTCTATGTTTTCTCTCCTTAGCTGTCAGTATTATTTCCATGTTATTTGAATAAAAGTGAAATGTGGCCTTTTGAGAAAAAAAAAGTAATTTTGAGAACCTCATTTAGATGTCTGGCCTAAGTATCTTGTTTACTTGTACATGAACCTCGGAACAGGAGTTGACAATGTGTTCTCTTGGCAGATAATGTACATTAGTGGTCTCTACAGCCTCCTTATCAGCTCCCAGTGAGTTTCATAACTACATGTGTCAGTGTTGGTGGAATTAGATTATTTCACTTATGTAAGGGACTCACTCTGCAAAGTTGGAAGGTCCCATTAATTAACCTGAAATTCCAGAAGTAGGAACAGATGAAAAAAATCCCCAAGTAGCAAAATCTTTCACAGCAGAAAAATAACATACTCTATGTCCATTTGCAGACAAGGATGGTTCAAGTCAGTCATCTGGAACTGTATTTAGTTATGTAAATGAAATTAAGGATGCATTGTAATTCAAAGGTGCGATGTTTGGTTTATATTGAAGGCATAAAGGGAACGGGTAGAACTGGAGTTACTGCATCACTGGACTCAGACCTAACTACCAGACATTTACCAGACCATGCTGATGGTATGCAGTGTGAATGATACTAATATCAAAGTATATCAAAACAGTATCAAAGACTGGGAATAGAAGAGAAAGCTGAGCAGAATTGTCTGTTTTGGTTAAAGCAGAAATTTGTTAGGTTTTTTCCCCTTTCTATTGTAGGAATTTTTATTTTGCTTTTGAAACATAAAAAAAAATGGTTGAAGAGAATACTGGGTTTGAGTCAAGTGTTCTGATATGCTGTATAAGGAGAAGACTCTTTGCAGGTGACAGGTATGCGAACACGGTGTTGTGTTCACATACTCGGAGTAAGACCAATTGCCACCATCTGAGCAAATGAGAACTTTCTACCTCTCCAGGTCATATGAGACTGACAAAGCAATTTGTGGTTGGAGATTTTTTCCTTCACTGTAGCACGTAATATACTTGTTAGATTCATAAGAACTCCTATCTTAAAAAAAAAGTCCTGTTACTGATGGCTTTTTCATAATACCCTTCAGTTAAGCATCTGCTTAGTTAAGGGTTGTCTTTTTTATATTATGTTTAGGAAAGGAAAAAGTTAGTGAGTCGATATTCAAGGTGTGCAAAGAGTGACTGAAGAACTGTTCATTCTTTTGCACTAATGTATTTAAACTTTTAACTGTGATAGTAGATGCTTGACTCAGACGTAAGGGATTCTTTCATTTCTGATATCTGATGTTCTTATGTCCAAATGAGATGCAATTACACCAAATTCAGTGAATACTTTGTTCAAATGACCCGATTATTTGAGCTGCCAGATACTAGCTCGGGCTGACTTCACAGTTATTCAGCAAAACAAAAAAAAATTATTTTGAATATTTGGATTTTGGGGCCCTTACCGCATGGAGCATGTTAAAAGGTTTTTGATCTATTTTAAAGAGAAAACTATGAAAAGAAATTAAGAAATAGTCCTGCTATGAAATGTTTTATGAATAAAATAAGATTCTTTTTGGTGGACTTCATGGAGGTCGTATTCTATGAGCAGAAGTAAATATATTTATGCAGCTGTAAGAAACATAAGTATGATTTTCATTGCAGTAAAGTGATACAATTTACAACTAAAGCTCCTAAAGTAGCAGTGGGCTATCCTTTATTCAGATAATAAGATGGAACAGTAATTTTTTTTATGAGAAAGAGAAGAAGAAAATAACAAGGAAGAAAAGATTAAAAGTCAAGTTTCTCTGACTCTCTCTTACATTAATATTCTAATTTACAAAATTTGGTGTTTAGTTTGACAGGAAAAAAATCATTTGTTCAATAACATGTCTTCTCTAACTGTAAGTGTACAGATTTATAGACTCCAAGTAGGTTCTAATGCTTTTTAAAAGTACATTAATTTTTAAAATATAAAAAAATAAACAAATAAACACATTTCTGTGTAGGGTAGGGAAGAAATGCCAGCAACTTGAGTCCACTGATTCCATTTTTATTGCTCAAAACTGCTACAGTTCATGAAATTCAGTTTTACAGGCTATTAGTCCATAATATGGGTTATGTCCTTTGGAGACTTATGTTAAAGATAAATGCAGTAGTTCAGAAAGATCTATATTGTAGTTCTGTGAAGAGGCTTCAATAATTATTTAAGTACTTCTTACTCTGTTCCAAAAGGAATTGGGTTGGAGGGGAGAAATTACCATCATCCTCAAAGACAGGACAAGAAATTAGCAGTTGAAGAATCAGTTTATCATTCAGCAAATGGCTTAATATCCTTTAAGGTGAGAAAATTATTTTACAGTAACGTTACTGGCATTGAAAGGTTGTTTTTAATTGTTCTTGATAGAAAAAATAGTCTTTCCATTAGTGGTATATGCTAAGACTGTTTACACTACATCAGGTGGCTGTGCTGACTATAACTGGAATGCAGGATTGGGAAGGAGCTCTCTTGCCACAAGCACATGCCTCTTATGATGCTGTATAAAAAAGTGATCAGTTTTCATCTTAAATCTAGTTAAGTGATGTTCCCTTATTACCTTATAAGGTTGTCCTTATAAGGTTGTTTTGAACTTCAGTGCTATGAAATTCAAGTGCATTTATAAGCTGCATTTATTAGTGGTCGGTGCTTATTCATTTATTCTTGTGTGGTTGTTATCCCAAAGCTTAATAACGTCTTTCTGTTTTCAGTTTTTATCCAGCCTGCTGTTGTAGGAGGAGTTGTATCTCTTCTTTTGGGTTTTGGCATGCTGTTTTCACCTGTCATTCAAGATATATCTGATCACAATGACAGTTACAGCTGCCTTTGCCTGTTCTTCATGCTGTTCTAATTCATTCTTTATTGAACAAAGGTGGCTAGAACCATGTGCAGTTTTGCTGGTGAGATTTTTCTGGTACTTTGTGCAACAGTAGTGTTTTTATTAGAAATACTTGACCACCATTTTCTGTGGTGGCATTTGTCTCCTTCATTTTGACGTTGTTTTGGTCCTTGGTTAGCTTGGCATCAGCTAATAATGTGCACGTCTATTTGGCTTCCACTTCATAAAAGACATTCTCCTTGGCTCCCTTTGGATTGTCTTATGATTTGTATTTAATGTCCTCCCTTCTTTATTATCCCAGATATGAAGAATCATTCCTTCTTTCCCCGTAGCTCCCCACGTAGTTTTCCAGCCTTCAGTTGTGTTTACAATGTCTCCGAACCTTCCCATGAAAAAAAAATTCGTTAGAACAAACCTACTTTGGCCAAGGAAATTACTTAAATAAGATCAGTGTCCTGACTAACCTTTGAGGAATTGCATTACGAATTGCACAGCTAAATACTGTCTGTCTCAAAAGCATGCCTTTTATGCACTTCCTCACCTCTTTTGCTCTCTACTTAAAGCAGCTAAAAACTTTTACAACTTATTTCAATTTCCTAAACCAGATTTATTTCTGACATTTGTACAACAAATTGTACACGATAAGATTAAATGTTCACTACCAATATGGTGCTGCCACACAAATAGTAATTTAATGATATCTTAACTATAAAAACACAAATCATATTTCATGATTTTTATAGATTCAAACCACTTTTCAGTTTGTATAATACTGAAAGAAGGCTGAAAATGTACTACATTCTCAAAGTCAAATTGAATGAAATTATCCTCAAATTCAGCTGTAATTTTACCTTAATGCATTATAATTCAGATGTCAGCGTTTTCTTCCATAATTTGATTCTACTTGGCTATTAGGATCGCTCAGTACTTACTCTGTTTTATTGCTCTTAGATGGAATAAATTAAGCTGTATAGCAATATGAAAGATAATATTCATTGTTATAAATTTGGCGTTTACATGAATGAAACATCTTAAATTCCCCCTTCATCTGTGTTAAATTAAGAATGAGATTTAAATCATTTGTTCTGATTGAGAGCAAGCACTGGAAATGAAGGGACTGTGAACAATCAAAAAAGCACACTGAGATTCTGATCAAGGCATTCATTGTTGTTATTGGGAAACAACCTTAAACAATAATTGATTGCATTCATGTAGAGAGTAGAGAAGCCTGCTGTGAGATAGTATTATATTCATAGTCTGAGAATTATTTTGAACAGGTGGGAAAGTGAGAGTAACAAGCATAGTGTTGCAAATTGCACAGGTACAGGGGTAGATAGCTCTTGTAAGCACAGAAGCCTTACATCAATGTGGGTTTATGAAATATGTGTAATATCTAAAACTGAATAAAAATTTATTATCTCCCTTTATTGTTGCTTTTTTAACTAGGGATTTAATTGTATACTTAATTTTCATCCTAAAATCTTTCCTTTCAACAGTGATTCTCTCTAACTCATTCCTTATTTAATTCTCATTATAGGTAGAGGAAAAAATACATGTAGGTATAAAAAATGTTTGGCCTGGAACTGTTCTTAGTTTCAACAGTCTTCAGTTAATGTGTGCTACTCTATTGAAGATACTGTTTACTCCAGAATAACTCTGTCATTACTGAAAATGAAACCTTGTTTCTTGCAGACAGGTTTCTATCATGCAGTCTGAAATGAGAAGGGAAGACAGTTTCGTAGTTATCGTAGTTTTAATATGTCCTGTAAATTGCAAAATTTTGAAAGAATGTGATTTAGTGTATTTTAGCTGCTGAGTGGAGCTAAACCACGACGTACTTTTGGTGCCCATCATGGAGCAACGAAGGGCTGGGATAGCTACAGATCTGACCAAATGGCTTGAAACAAAGTTTGTTATACACACTTATTATATTGGTTATTAGTTGCTGGTCATGATGTTGCAGTGGTTGGTCATGTTGTTGTGTTATATACACTCTTACGTGTATATTGTGGTTTTGTTTAGTGAAGGGGGGCCTAAGGTGGTAGCTTCTGTAGGAAACTGCTAGAAGTCGCTCCCCTTTGTTCAGTGGACTCGACTGGGCCTAGGGCGTACCTGCTGCTGGCGAAGGCCGAGCCGATGGGTAGCAGAACGTTCCATGATAACGTCTCTGCGATAACGTATTTAAGAAGGGGAAAACAGGAAAAAAAAGGGAAGAGAAGATGTGAAGAAGCTGAGCGGGGGCAGAGGTGCAGAGGTGGAGGCGCAGGCCTCTTGGGCCTTGCAGGCCTCACCCTCTGGCCTCTCGCCAGGCGGCTGACTGGGTCCAACTCAGACTGGCCTGGCTGCAAGAAGTGGAGATGAGATGAGATGGATGATGTGAAGAGATCCTGAGAGGCGTCTGCCAGCCTGTTGTGAAGAACTTTTCTTGTGAGAGAAACAGCTGCAGATGCCAAGGTCAGTGAAGAAGGAGGGGAAGGAGTAATGCAGCTCCTGGCCAAGATTCCCTGCAGCCTGTGGTGATGACCATGGTGGAGCAGGTTGTCCCTTTGTAGCCCTTGGAGTCCCAGGGAGGAGCAGAGATCCACTTGGAGCCCATAGAGGACCCCATGTCGGGGGAGGTGGATGCCTGAAGGAGGCTGTGGCCTGTGGAGGGCCTGCTCTGGGGCAGCCTTTCTGGAGGGACTGCACTCCGTGGAAGAGATGACCCACGCCGGAGAGCTGTTTCACAAAGGACTGCAGCTCATGGGTGGGACGCCACGCTGGAGCAGGGGAGGAATGCGAGGAGTTCTTCGCCTGACGATGAAGCAGCGGTGTAAAACAACATGTGATGAACTGACCGCAACCCCCGTTCCCCCCCCCCTCCGTGCCGCTCAGGGGGGGAAGGTAGTAGAGATAAATGTTAAGCTTGGGAAGAGGGAGGGGTGGGAGGAGGTTTATCTTGTTTCTCTGTCTCATTATCCTGCTAGTTGTAGTAATAAATGAATAGTTTTCCCCAAGTCAAGGCTGTTTTGCCCGTAAGGGTAATTTTAAGGATTTCTCCCTGTCCTTATCTCAAACCTCGAGCCTGTTTCCTTATATCACCTCCCCCTATTCTCTCAGAGGGTGGGGGGACTGAGAGAGAGACCGCGTAGTCTGTTCTCGATCGGGGCTGAACTACGACAGCGCACTATGTATTCCCAGTGGTGCTTTTTGTTACCTTGGGGAAAATGATGAGAATTATCCTTTTGTTGTATTATGCAATATCAGTTTATGATATGGCCTTAAAGATAAGTTGTTACCTGTATGCGAATTATTTCCCCCACTCTTTCCTCTCTAGGGTAGTTACAACAGTTTTTGAGAACTTTGAATATCCTGAGGATATTCAAGCCAGCATGATGTTATTGCTGTTTCTCTTGCATGTGTCCCAGGTCTTGTTTAGGGTTACAAAAGCACTTTTTAGGAACATCACCCAGAGATCTGCCCTGAGGCAGGATAGTCATGTGTGGCATGCTATGTGGGCCACCATGGAGAGGGGCATCCAGTACCTGATGTAATTAGCTGTGCTGGAGGTCGTTTATGATGATCTGGACAACGAGCAGTTATCTAAGGATCCAGATGAAGTCAAGTGCACACAACCAATATAGCAGAAGTTGGTTTGAAGTGCACCGTCATAGTATTCCAACTCATTTGCAGTTATGACCTAGAAAGACAGAGAGGAACAAACAGAGGATGAACTGGCTGGCCAACTCCGGCAATATGAAGAAATTAGTCATCCTCCCTGTGGGCCTGCATCTCAGCTGCGGAGAAACCGTCACGGGAGTTCCAGCAATTCAAAGACAATATGTCGTACTCCCCACCAGTGCAGGCCAATATTTCAGCTATTAGGAGTAAATGTTCCACCGCTCAAGAGAGATGGTACACATGGCGAGGTACCCTGTGGTTTACCTTGCGTGACCAAGGAGAGGACATGAGGAATTGGGATGGAAACCTACCTTGGCCCTAGAGACACAGGTAAGTGAGTTGTGGGGGAAAAATTATTGCAAATGGAGATTCTCCCCAGAAAATTGCTGCACCAGTCTCCAGTAGGCAGAGTAGAAGGAATGGCCTTGCTTCTGGTCCTCTCAAAGGGAATTCTGATGCATATTTACAAGAAATGAACAAGGAATACTGTGGCCAGGATTGGAGGGGCCCTGCCTCCAGCCAGGTGGAGGAGAGGGACAGCAGAATTTATTGGACTGTGTGAATCTGATGGCCTGGCATGTCAGACCCACAAGAGTATAAAGCTTTAGTGGATACTGGTGCACAATGTACCTTAATGCCATCAAGGTTTAATGGGGCAGAACCCATCTGTATTTCTGGAGTGACAGAAGGATCTCAACAAAAGACCCTTGTTAGAGGCCAAAGTAAGCCAAACAGGGAATGAGTGTCAAAAGCACCCTATTGTGACTGGCCTGGGTGCTCCATGCATTCTTGGCATAGACTATCTTAGAAGGGGGTATTTCAAGGGCCCAAAAGGATATCAGTGGGCTTTTGGTGTAGGTGCTTTGGAGATAGAAGAAATTAAACAGTTGTGCGCGTTGCCTGGTCTCCGGAGGTTCCTTCTGTTGTGGGGCTGCTGAGGTTTTAAGAACAACAGATGCCGATTGTTACCATGACTGTACACCGACAGCAATATTGCACCAACTGAGACTCCCTAATTCCTATCCATGAGCTGATAGAGTGATCAGCAAGACTTGCGCACCTTTTAACAGTCCCATATGGCCTGTGCAAAAATCTAGTGGAGAGTGAAGGTTGACAGTGGACTACCATGACCTGAATTAGGTTATACCACCACTGAGTGCTGCCGTGCCAGACATGCTAGAACTTCAATATGAACAAGAGTCAAAGGCAGCCAAGTGATATGCCACCACTGATATCGCCAATGCATTCTTTTCAGTCTCTTTGGCAACAGAATGCAGGCCACAGCTTGCTTTCACTTGGAGAGGCATCCAGTACACCTAGAATCGACTGCCCCAGGAGTGGAAGCACAGACCCAGCATTTGCTGTAGACTAATCCAGACTGCACTGGAAAAGGATGAAGCTCCAGAACACCTACAGTACATTGATGACATCATCGTGTGGGGAGATACAGCAGAAGAAATTTTTGAGAAATGGAAGAAAATAATTAAAATCCTCCGGAAAGCCTGTTTTGCCATCAACTGAAGCAAGGTCAAAGGTCCTGCACAAGAGATCCAGCTTTTAGGAATAAAATGGCAAGATGGAAGTCATCAGATTCCAATGGACGTGTTCAATAAAATAACAGCTATGGCTCCACCAACTAACAAAAGGGAACCACAAGCTTTCTTGGGTGTTGTGTATTTCTGGAGAATGCGTATTCCAAATTACAGTATGATTGAAAAAAAGAACTGAAAAAAGAATGATTTTAAATGGGGCCCTTAACAATGATAAGCCTTTGAACAAATTACACTGGAGATGGTTCATGCAGTAGCCCTTGGGCCAGTCCAAACAGGCCAGGATGTGGAAAACGTGCTCTACACTGCAGCTGGGGAGAATGGCCCTACCTCTAGTCTTTGGCAGAAAGCACCAGGGGAGACTGAAGGTTGACCCCTAGAGTTTTGGAGCCAAGGATAGAGAGGAGCCGAGGCCTGTTATACTCCAACTGGCAGCATATGAAGGAGCTTGAGCTGCTTCAGAAGTGGTTGGTACTGAAGCATAACTCCTCTTGGCACCTGAACGGCCAGTGCTGGGCTGGATGTTGAAAGCGAAGGTCCCCTCTATGCTTCACACAGCTGATTCTGTGTAGAGTAAATGGGTCACACTGATCACACAGTGAGCTCAAAAAGGAAACTCCAGTCACCCAGGGATCTTAGAAGTGATCATGGACTTTCCAGAAGGCAAAAATTTTGAAATGTCATCAGGCGAGAAGGTGACACGTGCTGCAGAGGCCCCACTGTATAGTAACATACCAGAAAATGAGAAGCATTATGCCCTGCTTACTGATGGGTCTTGTCGTATTGTAGAACACTGAAGATGGAAAGCTTCTGTGCGGAGTGCTACACAATGAGTTGCAGAAGCTTCTGAAGGATAAGGAGAATTGAGTCAGTTTGCAGAGGTGGAAGCCATCCAGCTGGCTTTAAACATTGCTCAGTGGGAAAAATGGCCTGTGCTCTATCTTTATACTGATTCATGGATGATGGCAAATGCCCTGTGGACATGGTTAAAACAATGGAAGCAGAGAACGTGGCAGCGTAAAGGCAAACCCATATGGGCTGCTGTAGTGAGGCAAGATATTGCTGCCTGGCTAGAGAAGCTGGTTGTAAAAGTAAGTCATGTAGATCCTGTGTATCGAAGAGTTGGGCCACTCACTGAAGAACATGGAAACAACCAGCAGGTGGATCAGGCTGCGTAAATTGAAGTGGCTCAGGTGGATCTGGACTGGCAGCATAAAGGTGAATTATTTTTAGCTCAGTAGGGCCCATGACACCTCAGGGCATCAGGAAAGAGATGGAACATATAGATGGGCTTGTGATTGAGGTGTGGACTTGACCGTGGACACTATTGCGCAGGTTAGAATCATAGAGTAGTTTGGGTTGGAAGGGACCTTTAAAGGTCATCTAGTCCAACCCCCCTGCAAGGAGCAGGGACATGCCCAACTAGATCAGGTTGCTTAGAGCCCCAACCAACCTGGCCTTGAATGTTTCCAGGGACGGGGCACCTACCACCTCTGTCGGCAGATACATGTCGTATCCAAGGCATTATAGTAAAAATCATCTGCATTAACAAAGACTGAACTCTGATAAAATGGAGCAAAATGCAGAGGTGATGGAACCAGAACTGGCTTTAGAAACTAGTGCCCAGCAACTTGAGATCAACATCTTCTAGCTGCAGACCATGAACATGACAAACCAGTCGCACCAGACACACCAACTGAGCAAACACTGTGTCATCTGTCCTACCCTGAGAGACTGTTATGATAGATGGAGCCCAAAGTCATGGACTACATGAACTCACACACATTTTGGAGAGATGGCCTATAGACTAAGGGAGTGATACCTGTCTGTATGTATATACGTGTATATCAAAGACGGAAAAAAAATGTTGATGATTTAACTGGAAAGTGTGCGATTGGGGTATGATGTAGATGGTATGGAATAAGGGATGGATAATATCCTGGTTCTGGCTAGGATAGAGTTAATTTTCACCTGAGCTGGGAGAGGCACTGGAGCTGGTGGTACCTGTAGCTGGGGGCCACAGCTGGGCTAGATTACTTATTAGCCAACAGCTGGGACAGTTTCCCCAAATTGGCCACAGGGCTGTTCCATCCCTTGTGACATTACGCTCAGTATATAAGTGAGGAGGGTGCTGAGGGGAGCCTCCTGCTACCTGGAAGGGAGATGGGTATTAGGATCTACTGTGAGCTATTGTACTATAAATTTTGTGCTGAAGTATTTTGTTATTGGTTTTCTTTGTTTATTTTCCATCCCTGTTTTCTTTTCCTTTCTTGTTCTCTTAAATTATTTTTATCTCAACCTGCATGTTTTGCTTTCTTTTCTTTACAAGTTCTCCTCCCTGCCCTATTGTGAGGGGGGTGTGGTATTTTAGCTGCTAACTGGGGCTAAACAACAACAAACTGTTAGAGTGGGTCCAGAGAAGGGCCATGAAAATGGTCAGGGGGCTGGAGCACTTCTCCTGTGAGGAAAGGTTGAGAAAGTTGGGGTTGTCCAGCCTGGAGAAGGGAAGGCTTTGGGGAGACCTTATTCTGGGCTTTCAATATATAAAGGGAGCATGTAAGAAAGAGTAAGACTTTTTACCAGGGATGGAAGTGACAAGACAAGGGGCAATGTTTTGTACTGAAAGAGGATAGATTTAGATTGGGTATAAGGAAGAAACTCCTGGAACAGGTTGCCCAGAGAAGCTGTGGATGCCCCATCATTGGTAGTGTGCAGGGCCAGATTGGATGGGGTTTTAATACTACTGAAAGATATCTCTGCCCATGCAGGGAAGTTAGACTATATAGATAATCTTTAAGATCCCTTCCAATACAAACCATTTGATAGTTCTGTAGTTCTGATATACTGGATAGCCTTCCCAGACACTGTATTGTGTATAACTATATTCAGATAGCAACAAAGAACAATTTTTAAATTATTCTCTATTTTTCCTTTAGTAGAATAATTCACCTCCGCAGTCATGGTGCTGTTTCTTGTTCTGTTTTCTGGGCTCAAACATTTCAGACAGAATGGCAAAAGAGGAAAAAAAAAAAAAGGTTTGAAGAAAAATGACATTAAAAAGCAAATTATAATTCAGACATTACCTTTGTAATTATCATTCAAGTATAAAGGTTCCTATACTCTGCATTAACAGTGCGGACGTAGTATTATGTAGTCTATATTTGGCATTGCCTTCGAAGTTCCTTGGCAGCGCTCCAGTGATCCTCAGTGACATTCCTCTTGCATCACTGAGTTCTGTAACAGGCACTTAAGTCTCAAGTAGCCCTTCAAAGAGGTGCTTTGAGCTAAGTCAGTCACCGAGTGCTGCTGCACTTCCAGCAGCAGTGATGCAGTACTGTACCTGCCAAATCATTGTGCCCAAGACACGTTCATTTCAGGTCAGTGGAAGTTTCACAAATGCTTTCCACCTTCACGTGTGTTACACATGACAACCCCTTGTTACCAAAAAGACTATTTTCAGTCACATCAAAAGTGACTGGTTTTACTTTACACTGTTTTAGCAGGAAGTTTTTTTAATTTAATTATTTTTAACAACGTATTATTACTATGTTGTTACATTTCAACGTTCTCTTTCTTCTGCTGCTGTTTAAAGAGCTGTGGACTGGGAAGAGATACATTGTGAAATGTTCCCCGTATAATATCCAAATCACCTCTTGCACTCCAGAAAATTAAAAAAAAAACCCCCTTAATTAGCATAGAAAGGCAATCTTTTTGCTTGCTCTTCTTGATGTGAAATCAGAAAAAAAGTTTTTCTCCAACGAGATTGTCATATAGTCACAAAATTTAAAAAGTAACTATATACTATTGAATATGAGACCAGTTATTCAACAGACCAAGCGTAACAGTTTACTGCATGAATGATGGCATTCTCAGATCTATTTTATGCTCTTCAGTTATCTTTGAAATTTTAATCTCTATGTATGTACATTAAAAGTATATCATCCAAAGCTCAAAGTCTGTATATAGTAGAAGTGAGTACTCTCTGCTGTCCAGTCCGTTAAAGGAATTTGATCTTTGGTTAGATAGTCAAAACTTATTTCCTGTCAAGTGAGTGACAGGATGTATATTTAGTTGTTGATAACGTTAAAAATATTGGAAAGCTGATTATTTTGTAAGAACAATTGAGCTTTCATGCTGATGTTCCACTGCAGGTAGAGAAGAGACCAAGACTTTCAAAACTACCAATTATTAGCATGTACTTTAGCTTGACAGCCTGACCTAGCACCTGTAAAATGTTCATGCTGTGAAAGCTTGGTGCTTGACACCATAAATTATAAATGAAGAGCTGGTGGAAAATGTGACAGACTGACTCTGAAAGAGAGAATTACAAAGCTGAAAAACATCATACTGACTGGCGCTGTGGATATTTAATCAAAGGAGATAAGAAACATTTTATCATTAATATAAACCTGAATATATCGCTGGGAATATTTGTCATGAGTGGAAAAACTCTTCTTTCTGATAAGTTGTATTTACTTCAGTATATTTTTGAGGCTCTGCACTAAAAAAGAGAAAACATTTAATGTAGCCAAATGTTAACCTCATGTTTTCTGAGTTGTGTTCCTTCCTGGAAGTTTTTTTTTTTGAGTTTTGCTAAACTCTTTTTCTGTACATCATGGTCACTTTCAGACTACAGCAGTAAGGCAAACTATATTAAATATTTAACTTCTAAAGTAGGTAACTTATCAAGCAAATGAGATGCCACTTCAGGAATCAAAGGAAAAAAATCTTGCTTGAGACCTTTGAAAGTCGTGACTGCTTCTGCTTTGATATGCCCACAGCTTGTGGCTCTACTGGTGACTTGCCTTAAGTGCTGACAGCTGAAATCATTACTAAGCACATCATCTTTAACAAGCAGAAAAAAATACAAATGTAGACTTGATAGCCCTCCCCTATCCTTTATATGTCACTTGCTTTCATTTGGGAGATCAGGGAGCGTGTCCTTTTATTTGAGTATGAAATACGAACTTCATCCTGCTTATATGGCATTGGCATAGATCTGTAATGGATAACAGCAATAATGTCCTGTCACTTCTGAAGGCTCATTTATAATACTTGTGGATAAATTCTGTGTGGTAGTTCAGACTGCAACAATGCAACAGATGGGGCTTGAACAGCTCTGCTTTTCCACCCTCTGTACAGTTCATCAGATATTCATAGCATTATTGTTAGCTTTGGAAAGCAGGGTAGTCAAGCTTTGCCTCTTTGCTTTCTGTATTGTAGCTTTTCTGCCTGCAAAATAAGAATGACCTTGTTTCATTTTACGATGTAAAAATATGAACTGAATGTAGGTGAACTTTTTTATTTGCCTAGAGTTAAGAAGTTATGCTGGACCAAGAAGTAGCAGAAGATGGAGAGAGAGTCTCTGGCTTCAGTGAATGGACCTGTCCCACCACAGAAGTGCCTGCCTTTGTTTTTCATGCCTGTAACTTCCCCAATTTGTTCCCGTATCTGATTTGCCTGTATGTCAGAGTTTGACTCCTGATTCTTGTTCTCAACCTGTCTGAAGCAGCATGCTCTGCAGCTTTGACTGCCCTTAAGACAACATGCACCCACAGTTCTTGAGCTAGAGATTCTCAAACAGCTCTTCAGCTGTGCTCTCAGTCAAGCACTGAACTGCCTTTAGTTGCTTCAGCCTTTGTATCTCTCCTAACATCTGTCTATTCTGTTCCTCTGAGTCACCAAACAGCTAATTTTTCATTATGGTTATTAAGTAACTACTTGAGTAAGCAGTGACCATCTGTCTTCCCAGTCACCATTTGTCACTTTATCAGCTGTGCTCTTCAAAACTTCCTTCTTTAAAGGAACTGTTGCAGAAAAGGTCTGTATTGATTCTGGTTCTCACTCCACTTGAAAAGACACGGATGACCTTGTTAGAAGTACCTCTTACCAGCCTTCCCAGTTATGCATGGGATCAAAGGCAACAAACCCTTGCAATACCATTTCATACTTTGTTAATAGAGAGGCGAGGTCTTTGGATCAGTGCAATGCAAGAAAGAATGCGTACCTGTGGTGTGTTTGATTATCCCCGTGAACTCCTGTGGGAAGTTTCTACCCCTCTTGAAGAGGAAATGCTAAGAAATGCAAAGTATAGGAGCAATAGCTATGAAATTATTAACTTTGTAATTAGTCTGACTGACAGTTTTGCATAGGTGTTGTTATACTTTTGCAAAAGCTTTTGTATCTTTTTTCCACTTACAGATTGTTGTTACAAACTTTTTGGTTGTTTTATCACCACTCAAAAAAAAAAAAGTGTAATAAAAGCAAATACTTGTACGAATGCAGAAAAGATGAGGTTAACAGTGAAGAATATTAAATCTAGTATCATGACTCCACAAACCAATTCCCAATTCTAATAGGACTGACTTCAACACACAAGTCATTTTTACTTTACCAGTGCAAGGAAAGATAAGTCCATTTGTCTGAATTTCATTTGTTTCTAATTTCCCTAATGAAGATATACTCAGGTTAATAAACAGAGCTGACAAAACTGTCAGGTATTCATGTTCATTTAGAAAAATCTGCCCAATAATCTACTGTTGACATGAACATGATGGTGAATTGAATATCAATTAGCTTCTTCCAGTCAGAATGAAAATTATTACTTAGGGCAGCTGGACTTCTATCATAATTTTGACTCCTGTTTTTATTAAGGTTAGCCCTTGACCTTGATGTATGTCACATGTGAAACCAAAGGCTTAGAAAAATAATACAGCTATGTGACATAAACCAGCTTTGGTGTTAATTTTCTGGACCTGTGAACAGCATTAATTTATATCACTTTATTTTAACAGGAATTCCTGCTGAAGAGGAATATCATAGAAATGAAAACTGAGTCAATGGTTAAGAACACACTGTTTCCCTGGTACATAAGCCCCCTTTTTTTCCCCATCTCATTCTTTATGAGGAGTCTACTAAAGTAGAGCAGTCTGCTTCTACCTACCAGGACTCATTCTTCGGTTCTGTGTTGGCTGCCTGTTCTGCACAGTTGTCATTGCAATGGTCAGCCCCTTCTGATGCATTGCAAATGTATGAATTCACCCCTTCTGGCTGATCTGTGGATTTGGAAACCACCTTGTGTCTTACCCCTCTGTTTCAAAGTGCAGCATTCAACTAAATCACTTTGAAATCACTTTGACACTGTTCTTGGGGGCAAAGAATCTATATTATAGGCAAGGAGAGGTAGGATATTACCTCTTTGTTCTCCATTCCGTAGTTACCTGAGGAAAACTTGGGGGTGCACCTGTTCCTGAGGTAAATCCATTTCTTTTAGCTTTGGATATGCTTTCTCTTTACCTCAGTAATTTTACTTCTTTTCGTGTTTGTGAATAAGACTTGCATTGGAGAAGCAAGCAAGCACTTCTGTTAGGCCTCAAAATACATAATGTTTATAGTTGTCTTAGGGCAAAACAACTTGCAAACCAGCAGAATACGTACTTAAGATCTAAGCGTGTATAATTTGGGATTATACAGAGAGATTTCACTGCAGAAATTGTCATGCGTTTCTACACTGGTAGATGCATTTTCTACATGCTTGGTTTGTTTGGTGCCACTGAATGTATTGGTATGATTCTCAAGGCTCTGCTTTGTATTCGTGAAATGAAACATGGAACTTGCCTTACTGGGAAAGGCCATATCTTTTACTGACTGGTGTTATGTGCCTGTGACTGACAAATTGTTTAGTTTCTCATCTGTCATTGGAATATTTGCCTGTATTATGAACAGGGATTAAAGTTGTATGATAAGGCGGCACTTTGATGTTGAAAAAAGAAAGTCAGTGTGTTGTCCTAGTAGAATATACATTTGAAGACTCGTGTCCCTCATAAGTTGCTTTAGAGAGATGTTCGCTATCAGAGTGGTCACATACGCATGTGCAGAAAAACCATTAAAGCATGGACGGTGCATCTGTGTGGAGGTAAGAGAATCTCAAGTCTCACTCCACAACAAGGAGCTCCTCTTGTAGATCATTTTGCAGGAGTCTTTTCTGTACAGTCTGACCTGTACTGCTGTACAATAGCAGTAAAGGTCATTTCTCTTTCCTTCATTCATCTGATTATTCTTTTTTGTACACCAGAGAAAGAAGTCTCACAAGATGCTTTGTACAAAAAGCTGCTACAAAGATTCCATACCTTAAGTAATTGCAAAGGCTAACAGTTGGTCAAATAGTCTGTATTTTAATTGTAGCGAGACTACTTCAGGACTGAATTGTGCCTGTTACAGGATGTTTAAGCATGTAAATGAATGCATCTAGGCATAATTGACCCATTTTCAGAATTAATCAGTTGTTTCTATTTTGTGTTTTTTTGTTGGATTTTTAATTTTGTTTTTAAGAAATATTTTAGCACTATTCTAAGTAATTTTACTGCTATTAAAAACGGGCTACAAAATAATGGCAGAAAACAGAATGTAAAATTTTACTATTATTTCTTTTAAGTGTAAGGATTCTTGTTTTCTGAAAATAAGTCTGTCCATCTCAGTTTTTATCTTGATATGTCTTAAGCTCCAACTTTATAAAATAGGTATTTAAAATTGTCCAGTATTTCAAATATTTCCTGATCGTAAAATTAAAAAAAATATAGGTATCAATCATGTCATTTAAAGTAGAAGTATGACAAGACACACAGGTATGTTCCATGAGCTGTGCACAGTTATAAATTGTAAATTATAATAATTGCTTATTAAGATTGCATTTTGACAAGTGTTTGAAGTCCTACAATTGCATATTTTACAATAAGGTGGCATTAGGAAGTAAAAATGTTCTTGTTAAAGTAAGAAATATTTGTGGTTGGATACTTTAAAGCCTAAAGTTAATTTAAAGGTTGACAGCAACAGACTTGTCACTTCTTAAAAATCCATTGTTCTTTCAGAAAGGTAGGCGTTACATTTACTGAGGCTTATTTTTAGAATTTTAATAGGCAGCTAGCTGACTGTGTATTCTAATTATGATCTTTTTATTGTTGAAATAACACATATGGACTGTTGTCTATTGTTCCTTGAATATGAAAGCCAAAGGCTTTCTCCAGAAGGGCAGACTTTTATGACCATCCGTCAAAATTTTCACAGATAATTTCAATAGTAATTCTAGGTAAAGAATATTTAGACATTAAATAGACCATTTACGAAGTCTTAGAAGATGCTGGTAAAAGACAAATACTTTAATCCCTTGGTGCTGTAGAAGTCATAAAATTAATTAGGCCTACTTGTAGGATTTTGAGTGTCAAATATTGCTGGATTTAATTCAAATTTAGCTTTTTTTTTAATAGAGACTTTGGAGGTGCTGAAATACATACTAGATTCAGAGTATTTTTTCATCCTATCATGGCTACCTGTCTTGTTATTTGGAAATAATTGTAAAACTATGTTTTCGCTTGTACAGATGTAAGTTGAGTGGATGTTCGTATAACTCCCCTTTCCACAGATGTAATGATATAATGTTCATGACATATTCTTCTAAAGTAATGTAATGATAAAAATACAAATGTTTTGTAAGGCAAGTGGCCTATTTCTTCCTTCTACCTTCATATGTCTTGTCCATGTAATAGTTCAAATGAAATACCATATTGGTCTGAGGTTCTGTTAGTTGCTACTTCAATTTCACTGGCTTCAGTATATGGATAATGGTAATGAAAATATAGCTGGAATCAATTGTGTCTCCCTCCTTCAGTTCTCTCTGTAGATACAAGAATTAGTCTTTGATTTTGAAAAAAAAAACAAACACAAATGTGTGGTATCTTATGATTTTAGGTAGCATGAACAAAGTAGAACATTTAGTTGACTTATCTTGCTTCTTACATGGTACAGTCACATAAAAATAAGCATTCCATAATCCAAATCCAATTCACCAAAAAACCCCAAGAGAATGGATCAGAGCTTCATGTTGCTTTTTCTATTTAACACTGAATCCAGTGAGGTTAGTCTGGTGTAGCTGAGGGGTCTGCAATGATTGGCACTGCTAATAATACAACATGAGAATAAAGGGATTCATGTTGATTTTTCAAGTGAGAATGAAAGAAAGGCAATGTGAAAAAGGATAATGTAAAACTGAAGCTTTTGGTATGAGAATGTTGGCTTTCCTTCCAATGAGAGATGGAGCAGCAGGATTACAGCAGCCTTCCAGTCTCAGGAGAATGTGCATGTTTGCATCTCATGTATGGAAAGGATAATTAGATTGGCTCTGAAGTAGCAGGAGTACTATGAAAGTGTAGGAAAGCATAAAATGATATATTAAAGAGCATAAATTTTAATTTAATTTAAAATGATCTTGCTAAGAAATAGATAATAAGGTTCTCTAGGAAAAAAAAGGTTGAATAAAAAAGGTGGGTAGTGGCGCTTTATGCAAAAGCAGCACTGCTGGATTTAGTCTTGTTAGCTCAGAGCCACAGGATTTTAAATTCTATCTATCCAGGTAGTAGTAGGGAACAGTGAAACTGAAACAGATAACTGAATCAAATTAGGAAACAGGGTAAGTTATTACTTAAACATTGTTTGTAATATATGGAAGGAAAAATGGTGCTGTGGGAGAAATAGTTTTTGAAGATACTCACTGGATGCCTCATGTAACTGGGAATAAAACACCACCAAGTTAGGCAGTTATCCAACAAAAAATATTGGGCCAGGTCTAATAATGTCAGTCCTAAAAAGTTGCCACAAAGTGAATTTATAATGAATGAGATGTTGGGTTTTGTACATGAAAAAATATTCTGAGCAGTCCTCATTCATTTGAGGAGAATTCTAACTATGTGTTTGTGCAAGAGTGCAAATGAGAATATGAAAAATGTGAAAGTGGAAACTCCTTTATAAAATTCTTGATTGGGAAATCATTGATCAATAAAAAAAAAAGGCCAGTTTTGGATAGCAACTACATTAGAGGTAACATAAAAACAGAAACTATAAATAGACATATATATATAGACACTTGTAATAATTAATGGAAAAGAGAGGATACATGTAGAAATCAATACACGTTAGAAAATACGAAGTGTAGAAAATTGAAAACAGAAGCTACGTGTGTTAGATAAAAGCCCGAGTCTCAAACACTTGGATAATGGGAATTTCTCTATTGTATTATGAATAAAAATGTTTGTGTGAGTAGTATTGAACTATTTTTAGAAAGATGCAGAAAATAAGTCTTTTGGAATTGAGAAAATTAGAAATTAGTAATTTATTCACATAACATTAAGAATATGAAGTACTCCCCATCTGGTGTAAGTAGTTCTCTTCCAAGAGTCCTGAAAGAATTGGCTGAGATGATCTCTGGGCTACTGATGGTAAATTTAATGAGTTCAGAGGCTCAGGGAATTCAAGAATATTAGAAGAGCGTAGGTCTTAGAGTACTGGTTTGAAAAGAAAAGGGAAGCACCATTAACCTGGTAACTAGATTTTTATAAAAATCACAGCATTGGAGAGGATTCGAGAAGTCATTTAGTTCCCTCTCCCTCTCAGCCCCAAGGCAACATGAGATTATGTAGAAACCATGTCTGACAGTGTTTGATATGTCTTAAAAGCCTCCTGTAGTGGAGATTCCCCAACTTCCTAATTAGTCACACCTATCCCTCTTCTTTACAACTGTAGGGGTAGTAAGGATTTTACTGAAGTCTAATATAAACCACTTTTTTTTTTTTTACTGTAATTTGAATACCTTCTTCCTTCCTTTTTGGCCATTAACATAGGGAAAAGATTATTTTCTTCTGCCTTAAATGGCCTTTTGTACACTAGAAGATTGTTAATGGACAGTCCTTCTAATTTAAGCTCCAAGGTAAATGACTCTAGTGCACTCAGACCTTCCAGAGCACCGCCTTTCCAGAGATTGTCGTTCCTATTGCTCTCCTGTGGTGTCTTTGCAACTGATCCAGGTATTTTTTGAAGTAAGGCACTGAAAACCAGGTGCAGCACTACTGCAAAAGGCTTCCAAATGCTGAAGAGAGGGGAAGGATTACTCTCTATACTTTCCTGGCTATAATCCTGTTTATCTCAGTCCAACAGTGTTGTCAATAGTTTGTATACTATATGATTTGCTGTGACTCCTGTATACTTTCCCAGCAGAATTGCTATCTAGACGAGTACTCCTCGTCCTTTATTACTGCAGCTCATTAGTCTTGCCTAAACCAGATAGCTATTGCATGCAAAATAATGGAAATGCTGTAAAAGGATTCCATTGATATGTACATTATGAATGCCAGTTTGTTTGTTCTTTGGAAAGCAGGACTGTTCAAAAAAACCCACGCATTTAAATAGTTTTTTCCCAGTTGATTACATGTTAATTGCCAAAGGTAACTTGCATATTGCATGTATACCTTTTCTGTCTTCCTCAAGCAGACAAGCCACAGAGGTAGGATGCTTATATTTTGTAAAGTATGACAAAATAGCATGAAGTGTTCTCACCAAATTTTTTAGTAAGTGGATTTTAAAAAACTCATGTCTAAGAAACTTTAAAGTAATTTTCAGTGGCTGTTAAATCACAGAACCTGGGATATTCATTATATACTATTTAAAATTCTAAGTGGTTAACACTTTTAATTAGTAACATGGAAATAAATATAAAATCAATAGCTGACAAAAGAATAGTAAGTAAAGATGTGCAGACAGGGAACACCCTGTATCACTTAGTAAAGGTCAGCCCTTAAAAGTAAAACTTGTTCTAATAAAAACAAATGGATCTTTGTACATTCAAGAACAAAAATACAACCCAAAGTGAAACATAATGATGAAAAGGAGTGATTCTGTAAAGGACAGTGATATTGATAGACTATTAATTGCCTATGAGTTCAGTGCTGCGGTAAAAAAATAGGCTAATATGACCTTGAATATATAAAAATAGGAAGGGTTTTTTATCTTAATGTATATTGTTAGAAGGAATGATTTCAGAATACTGTAGGTGGTCCTATTTTTTAAAATAAAAAAGACCATAAAACCTGGAAAAAGTGCAGGCACTGCAGAAGAGAGCACCAGCTCTCTTGGGGGCTCGAAGTGAGAGACTTCAGAAGCTCAGTGTGTTTGTCTTATAAGCTGATTGGAGTCAATATGGAAATTTTCAGAAAAAAAAAAGGTGCCAGTTTTGCCTGTTCCTAGGTGTCATCTGTAACAACTGCTTACCCTTATGTAAGCTACTGAAACTTTCCATCTTTTATTTGGGCATCTCTTACCCAGCGCGGCGGAGAGATTCTGCACAGAGGACATCCATAGATTTCTGAGCGCATGGTGTGTGTTTGTGGGTGAAGCCACAGAGCAGGCAGATAGGGCTGCCAGGCTAAGCAGAAAATGCTCCCCACTCCCAGCGCAGGCACCTGGCGAGTCTCTGGTGGCCCAGCAGTTGTCAGCTGGGTGGGATGTGTTGGAGTGACCTGGTCTGTGTCTTACCAAGTTGTTGTCTTCTGAGTCTTGGCATCTTTTTCTTGGGGTTTTTCCACACTGTAATTTTTCTGCAGCAGCCTGAGTTCTAGTGTTGTCTTAAGAAATTAATGTCCTTTACTCATTTAAAACTTTTAGGTCAGACTGTCTGGAGATGTGTAAAGAAAGAAGAGGAGACCAGAAACTGCTGAAATGAACGTTTGGAAGGCTTTTTGCTTGGTTGTACAGACAAGAATCTTAGATTTTTGTCTTCAGAACAGTATTTTGGAATTAGAATTAAAATTCCACACTGTTAGTTCTCGGAACTCCCTCATCATAATTTTAAATAAAACAGTTCCCTCAGGACCAGGCAAAACCTCTGAAAAGATTAACTTCAATTGTGAAGTCTAATAATAGCAGTGTAAGATACGTCCAAAAAAAAAGGAAACTGGAGCTCAATATGGCTATGGCATAACAACTTAATGTAATATCTATTAAAGTATGTACTGGAAAATGAAGCTAAACACTTTGAAATTCTAAGTATAAACTGTGCCATTAACTAAAACAATAGGTTTACAGCTGTATGTTTAAATCTGTATATTATCGTCCGGCAAGTGATAGTGTCACTCACTCAGTTATTTAAGGTAGGATATGTGAGTTCTAAATCTAAGTTCTTTTATCCAAAGAGATTTTTTAAAGGATATTTGAGTTTGTTTTGAATCGTGGCATGACTTTATAATGGCAGATCTACGCTTTTTCACTCTGGAAGTTTTACATTCTGTCACCTCAAAAAAACTGGCTGCTACAAGTGGTGGCTGGATGTCAGAAATGTCAATAACATTGCTTAGTTGCAACCATTCTATTTATAGCTTTTTTCATAAATATTAACTACAGTAGTTCCACACACTTTTGCTTATCCTGACAGCTGATGGCTTTTTCATGAAGTCTCATTTAAGAGGAACTGGGCTTTTTATGGTGTATAAAGGAGTATAAATAAGTAAATGCAAGGAAAAAGATCACTAAATATAGCTTTCTGGTTCCATTAACTTTTTCAGAAATTTTCTTATTTTAAGCATCATACATGTAGTGATCACCATCTCTTTTAAACCTCATTGCTTGTGAATTTCCAGTTCTTTAGAAACTGACTATTCTGAAGCCAGAGGAGAAGCACTCACTTCTGTACGTAATTCAGATATATACATGTGGGCATTCCTCTTAGTCTGGATGTTTTTGTCAGGGTGAATTTTCTGCCAAGGAGCTGCGAGTTGGAATCTTCTTGGCAGTGCACATTTGTCTGCCATCAGGTCTGTGCTGCTGGGGATAGACTGCTTCTTAATTACCTCATTTAAAGATAGCTGGGGTATCTCTGTCCCACACTGAAGTCTACCATGTAGATATTTCCAAATCACTGAAGTGTGCAAGGTTTTTATTACTTTTATTACTTTATCTGTGTGCTCATTTGTATAGTTGGCCCTGTTGATTTCACTGCTTTACTGGGGTTTGTATTTCTTTGCTTGCTCTGCCAGTATTTGCACATTTTTGATAATTATTTTATGTCTTGTAATACCAAGTACTATTGGAAAAAGTCTTTAAATTTTTATTATTTTAATTTCTGTCTCTGAAGGTGAGAGCATTCTAATTCTGTTGTTTGTTTGAATTCTCCAGTTCGAGATTCAAGTGGCTTTTGTGGCTATAGGTGAGCATATGTGAGCTTGATACGGAAAACTTGTCGGAAATTGTATTTTAACAAAACTCACTTGGTAAATTGATACAAGGAATATTATTAGATCATGGTTGAACTGAATTTAAAATTATCATACTTCTGGTGATGAATTTATTCTAGTTTTTAATTTTTAATGTGTAGCTTTGAGCTTTCAAGTAGTACTTGATTAATTTGGGCAAATAATTAATTAATTCAGGCTCCATTGAAGAAAAGTATTTTGGGGATTGTCCCCTGGAAGTATTAGTTTTGAATACTTAAATTATGTTTATTAGATCATGGTCCTGCTACCACAAAAATTATAAAACTGAAATGATACTTCAAGCTCTGATGCTTTTTGTAGAAGTTCATTTCTGCCTGTAGATCCATAGGTTTATGAGTAACATAGTGTTTTTCATGTGACTATTTAATTTTGTATTGAAGAGTTAAAATATCATCAGAATAGTGCATGATAAGTAGCAAGATATAACCTCAGCTGAAAACCGAGTGTATTTACAAACAGTCCATGTTTGCTGAGTGGAGAGAGGAGGGGAGGAGAGATAGAGAGGAGAAAACAAACTCCTAAGATGAACTGAAATATTCTCATAAGCCGGATAAGCATTTGGTCTTCTCCAGGAAAAGGAAATGTCTAAACCCAGTGGCTTAATCTTTCTGGAGGTAACAGATCCCCAGTACCTTACAATTTGAAGATTTACAGAGGATACTGCTGCATGACAGGCCAAATGGGAAGATGCTTTTCTGACTGTTCAACAAAACTATGGTAGTCGGATGCAAATAGAAAATACCGTGACAGCTGTAAATCACAGCTTTGTAAGTAATCAGAAGGCAGAAATAGTCTCAGTGGGAACAGTGATTCCATGTTTTGGAAGTAAAATAGAGCTTGTGAAAAAAAAAAAATTAATTTATCTTCAGGTTATTCACAAGGCTTCATAAACTGGTGAAGCGAGAAAGAAGTGGAGAGCAGAATATTCCCTTTTGTTGAATATATGTTTTAAAATGTTGTAAGTTTTTTTTCAAATACATCATTAAACTTTTGTTTGGTTAATGTTGAGCTTGTTACCTGATTGTAAATTTGCTGGTAAAATTATTTCAGTTTCAGGTTAAAAGTCAAGATACATTCAAATATAGAGGAACTGTAATTGTCACTAGTACAAAAGACAAAGGAAGATGCTAGGTCAAGTTTCCTCTAATAAGGTGGCAAGTTCACACAGTTTCCATGCCAATGTGCCTTTTCCATAAGGCAAAAAAACATGACCTGGCTTCTGCTGCTACTGTACTGCTCTATAGAAATACATTATAGATAGGTATAGATTAATTGTTTGGACAGATAAGAGGTGGAAAGCAGTGTACAACAGCATGAAACCCATGAATGTATGGATAGTGGTGTCATGTTCTAAACTAATAGCTTCATTTTTCTCCATCATTTAACCATCCAAAGAAGAACAGGAATTTGTGGGCTATAAGGAGGAACTGAGCATTCAAAACACACTACTTGATAATTAAAACAAACTACCCTATGCAATGCTTAATTTTATGCTTAAATCCCAATTTATGTTTCTTAAATTAGAGGGTCAGATGAAAAAAATCCATTAGAGGGCAGTAGTACATGTAGGTACAATATCTCATGTACTAAATATTTAGTTTACAGTGAGCTTCCTTGTCACTGAGATGTGTTCAGTATAATTTTTGCATTAGTGAAAGGAAGAGAAAAATTATGCTAATCTACTTTAACATATTAAAATAATGCAGAAACTTCATAATATGCAAGTACAATAATGCACATCCTGTCATATATTAAAAAGACAAAATGAATATGGCAGATGTGATACAAAATATAGGTAGCAGTTTTCAGCACTGTGACACTCCCGACAAAATATCAGGTCTAGTTGTCAGTTGTTCTTGTTCTTTGAATTATATGATTTGTGTATTGTATACCTTGATTTCTGGGAAATTTATGGGTTTTTTTCAAACATCTTTCTTTTGAAACTCTGTTTTTCTTTATTTTGTTAGCTTTAACACTGAAGTCAATGTGCAGACTTTCTAGATTTCCAAGCAAGGGATTGCCAGATTGTGAATGCTTATTCAGGCACCTTTTAATGATTAAGCGTTGGTAGTATATTGTGATTTGGCAATTACTTCTACAAAAGATTTTGGTTTTTAAGTTGTGTCTTCTGAGATATTTGATAACAAAATGTAAGCCATGAAAGCCTAACTGTTTAGATTCTGGGGTTTTTTTTTGTGCTCTAATATTTGAATTGCTTTGATAACTTTAAGCAGATATACCTGGCTAATATGGCTAGTTCTGTTCGTATCGGCTTTAAGACTGTCTTGTGTACGTCTAATCCAAGTAATGCCGCAAACATACTATTTCTTTTTCCATTTTCAGTTGTGTTACTTGATACTACAGCTGCCCTGGGAGAATTAGGATGGAAAACATTTCCTTTAAATGGGGTAAGTCAGTCACCATTTTGTTTTCATTGTCTTCATTGTGGCTTTCTGACACTCTGAAAGTGAATGGCTGTTCTGCCTCATTGACTATTCTTGCAGTATAGATATATAAGAAAGATTTGAGCTGTTCTCGGGACTGGAGCAGCCTGTGTCATAAGTAGGAATAACATGCCAAAATAACATGTATGCATTATTTTGCCATTCTCTTGCTTTTTTTGATTGAGTCCATCTTACTTTAAATCTGGAAGTGGAATGGCCAGATGAGTGTGGAGAAGTGGAACATTTTTACTCTTTGAAGTTCAACCATCGGTGCTTTGCCAGTAGCTGCACTTACAAAATGTGTCTTATATTTCCAGCTAGCTAATGCATGTAACAATATCAGAGGCACTTGTAGTTTAACTTTTTAATTAAGATAAAGTATACTGCACTGCTTATCGTTCTGATGTCACTGTACTCTTATGAAGAAAGGGTGAGAGAGTTGGGGCTGTTTAGCCTGGAGAAGAGGAGGCTCCGGGGAGACCTTATTGCAACCTTTCAATTATTAAAGGGACTTAAAAGAAAGATGATGAGAAACTCTTTAGCAGGGCCTGTTGATAGGATGAGGGGTAATGGTTTAAAAGTAGGAGATAGATTCAGACTTGATATAAGGAAGACATTTTGTTACGATGAGGGTGGTGGAACACTGGAACAGGTTGCCCAGAGAGGTGGTGGATGCCCCACCCCTGGAAACATTCAAGGCCAGGTTGGATGAGGCTCTGAGCAACCTGATCTGGTTGGGGATGTCCCTCCTTCTTGCAGGGGGTTGGACTAGATGACCTTCAAAGGTCCACTCCAATGCAAACTTTTCTATGGTTCTATATAGCTCTTCGTTTTGTATCGCTTGTTTTTATATTAGCTGGCATTATCTCTGAATTACTTGCTTCTCTGAAATGAACTCAGAAAATACTGTTTATCTGAGTGAAAAATCTTGTTACATTTTTAGTTATTTTATTTCTTGTGATCTATTCCAGAAGGAAGTAGAAATTGTCTATCCTCAGCACCTTAATCCATTTTTATAAAATGCCTTCTGTGTCTCTGCCCTCAGGGATTTCAAGCGATGTGACATTTCTTAATCTCAGTCTATTTTCAACTGTATGGATTACACTTTTTCAGGGTTTTCTATTCTTTGTATTCCTAGGCATAATTTCAGTCTGATGCAGATACTTCTGTTCTACATTTTTTTTTTAATGCAGTTTCATGCAATCCAAGTTGTAATACTGAAAATTTTATTTCCTTAAAAAATCCTAGACTATACAAGTAATGTCATATACTATAATGAGAAAATACAGTGAGGAATTTTTGCTTGGGCAAAAAGCAAATACTGTCATATACATGATGAGAAAGTACAGCAAGGAATTTTTGCTCTAGCTTTCTGATGAGCTTCTGTGAATTGAACAGGGAGGCTGGCATTTGGAAAGCACACAAGATACGATTTCAGTTATTCTGTAAATTCTTAAAAGCTTTAGTTACTCCAATAACTGCAATATAGAAGCACAAAAAACCTGCACTCAAAGTTGATTTAAAATACAGCTATCACAATACATGTATTTTGGTTGGTCATACATACCCTTAATGTTAGCTTTGCAGCATATTGAGGTTTTCAGGTGTCTTAGGACACAGCCTGTGCAGTGTTTTAAGAATTGGCAGCACTTACTAGAATACAAGGAGTTTACATTTGAGTCAGTACTTGGCATTCAATTATTAGAGAATTTCTCAAATAAGTAAAGTTTGGCTTTGAAAAAGTAGCTAGGGTAAATATGTGGGAGAAGAACTATTTGCATCATCAGGAAAATGTATATAATAAGACTTCCTGGGACATCAAATAGGTAGAAGAGGCTAGAGTGAAAACTTTAGGGGAGAGGAACTGTATAAATGGCGTATGGAGAGGTAGTTAAGAGAAGCGTGCACGTGCTTTGACTAAAGAAAAAAACGTGTCTAAGCTGTCAGTTAATTCATCTGAGCTGGTTAAAGATTCATATGCACTACAGCAAAGAAGTTTTTGAACAAACTTTTGGGGAAGTTGTCCAGGTGAGAATACATGATTTGGAGAAGCATGATTCATTTAAGAAAGAGACTGTAAGACATTGGTTACACACAGCAGCAGGTGACTGGATATGCAGACAAACAAGATCCTCCATTTCTCACAGTGGCATGAAGGAAAATGACTCAGGTCAGTGTTCCACTAAAGGCAGCTGTGAGCAGTAGGATCTAGTAGCAACAATGCACCTTTGAAACAGTGGAGGAAAAAGGAACAAACAAAAACCCAAAATAAGTAGTGGAAATGACTGACTTATGTGAAATGAGTTACTTCTCTTGCTCACTGAGACTTATGCAGAACTGCTGATTAAAATCTACGGTTGCTGATTTTCAGAGTTAGTGTCATTCTGACAAAATTCATTAAAACATAGCAAATTTACTTTTGGGTTTAGACATTTGATCACACTGAAGAATTGCATAAAGCTATCAAAATATGAAAATTACATTACTTCTGCTTAAAAACATGAAAGATACTAAAGTTTAAAACTAAACTGGATAATATTTCTAAACTGTTTCCCTTTATATTATTCTGGGATCCTGTACTTTATGTAAAGGTGAGATGAAAATTAAGCTTACAAGTGCTCATGTAATTAACAGAATATGACATTTGTATACTTCATGTCACTTTTGTATGCAATCTCTGAAATTAAAGTCCAACGTTCATGATAATTATTACTTGATTCATACTAAAATATAAGGCAAAATAGTGCTTTTGACGTCAGCTTATACCTCCTGTTATATTTACTGGTTTAGTAAAGAACAGTAAAACTTGTCTTTCTAAATCTTGCACAAACATCAGATGTTGTTTTATGTCCACAGTGCTATCTAATCTAAGTTACTTATCTGTCCTAATATAATTCATAATGTCCTAATTATTGGTGTGATTGAGAATGTCACTGCAGAAATAAGGACCTATCTTGTCCTATAATGGGCACATCAGTATTTTCCTTTTTCCTGGAGGAAGGTGACAGATTTTGGTTTGGTTGTGCTTTTGATGGAGACGTTGTTCAGATACTGCATAAATCTTACATTTTACTTTAATCAAACCTCTTTTATTTTTCAAAAATGTCTGGTGTTTATGTGCAAGAAAAATGTCATTGACATAGTTAACTACTCTGAGGAACTTTTGAGGTTAGGAGAACGGGATGATAGGCTTTCTTGAGACTGACATTAACAGAAGTCTAATTTACTGGCATACTCAGTCACAAAGAATGTTTCCATTAAATTAAATAGCAACTGAAATATTAATGCTTGGGATTTGGGTAATATTGAGTATGCCTCAGATTTTAAGCTAACAGGCTAGGGTGAAGTGGGAGAAAAAATTAGGATATATTCTTTTGGTATTTGCAGAACCTCAAACTTCAACTTTACACTCCTATTTATAGTAGATTCATAAGGTAATGTTTGCAAGCTTTCAGCAGTTTTGATTAATCTCCAGAGGTACCTACCCAAGCAGGTAAAGACACAACACAATAGTTCTGTATGTGGCATTTATATGCAAACCCATCATTTAGCTGCAAAGATGAGTCATACACAACTGTTATCTATTCCTTGGCAATATAATATGTGATTTTATTTTTTCATTTTCTTCCCAATTATTTCTACAGCCTTCTTCAAGCATGAGAATACAATAGTTTTTCTTGCAAATGTGTTTTCTTTATTTGCTTGTCAGATTCTTTTCTTGTATTTTAAACAGGTAATAAATTAAGTGCTTAGAGCTACAAAAATGCGGTGTAAAACATTAATATATTTGAGGTCAATAGAATCAGCTTCTGTTGACTGAGTTCCAATTTAGCTTCTCAGTGACGGGCTGTCTAAAATTTCTTCCTTAATAATGGACACATCTGATACTTCCTCTGTTCTTTAGTATGTAGTTCAAAATGACCAATTGATTTATGAAAAAGCATGTGCTGTGGAATGAAAGTAGATCTTTACTCAACAAACTGTCACTCCATAACCTTGAAAATGCAGAACAAATTTTGATTGGTACAAAAAATGAGAACAAACCCCTTCATAGGTTTCAAAAGAGGTTGTGAACGAGCTGATGGGCAGGCTGGTTGAGTTCGTGTCAATGATCATCCAGGGTTCCAGCTGAAGTCAGTTTGCTGATTTTGGGGACAGGATTATTTTTCTTAGTTTTTCTCACTACAGCCTGTGGCGCTGTGAATGTTAGAAGGGCAGGTTGTTTTTTTTTTCTAGGGGATTAAACATTGTTTGAGTGATTAATAAGGTTTTGAACGTTAGAGAGGAAAGGAAGAAACCTGAAAAGTAGTGTTTCACAACCCTCACTTATCCATTAGCAGTAATACTAATAAAATAATGTGCCTTGGGCAACTCCAGTTGTTGGTTTTTTTTCCATTTGGCTTCAATGTAACTTTTTGAAAAAAAAAAAATAAAATATTTCCCATTGTATTAGGCAATGTAACACAATTTTATGACCAAAGTTTACTCCTGAGCTATGGTTTGGAGACTGTTGCCATAAGGGCCTGTCTATTCCTGGTAAACTTCTACCATAAGTACTCCTTCTTAAGTCTAAGAATACCTTGTTTTGCATGAACTGAATCTACTTTGCAACTGTTGATTTGTAATTAAGTGTTCTTCTTCAAATAAGAAAATTAATAGTGAAAAAATAATCTGCTTCTGACATTAATCTGAATTTAACTTGGTGTAGCCACTTCATAAACTCCAAAAACATTTTAAAAATAGCATAAAAGAAGGGCAAGGTGACTCATAACACAAAGCTGTGAGAAGTTATTTACACGTGGAAGGGACTTGTACAAGCTACCTTGACTTGTCATGGTAGGCAAAATGTATAGCCTCAGCAGTAAAGAGCCTACTAGAAGTCCTTTGAATTATATGACAACTGTGTGAGTGATGAAACTATTTTAATCCCAGTTCCTGCAATATTTTGAACAGCTTCCTTGTCAATTGCTAATTTTGCTATTGATTTATCCACAGAAATATTTCCTGTTTTAATATCTTCTTTCTTCAGGGGATCTTAAGATTTTTAATAACTCTCACTAATATACAGTTTTAGTTTTTTCGTTATGAATTTGTTGAGTCTAGACTTGTCAAACTACTGACTTTTTTCCCTGCCAGAGTGATTATTTTACCCTCTCTGTTAAAATAATTGTTTTACAGTAAATGCATCGGTCAACAATTCCTTTTTAGCTCCTTCTTAGCTAATTAGAAGACATTTCTATAGGCTATGGTGACACATTTTTGAATGGCATAGTATGGTAACATTTTTCAATGGCTTAGTATTGTCACCAGTACTCACTGACTAATCTTTTTCCCAGTACCAACCTGCAAACATTTATTTAAATGTAGCTACATCCATCTTCACCTTCATTTTTAATTGATATCTCTGAAGCCGATTGGTCCAATATGTCTTAGAACTTTTTTATACAATACTTAAGATTTTTAACTATTAATTTTCTTCAGTAGATTTTATTTTTTTTTAGAATTCTCTTAATTTCCTTTGAAGTAACATAAAACCAAAGCACTTCTAAAGAAAGAGAAGCTTACACCCCCTCCTGTATTAAAACTATCAGTAAACAAAGCAATTAGCAAAGAAGTAGCACTCTCCAATACAAAGTCATTGGATGCATAAAGAGGAGAAAACTGTAAGACGTTAGCTAAGAAACTTGACTTAAAGAGAAGAACAAAGGAAGGAAGACAGGAAGGTAGAACAACTTTACTGTGTGAAATGATAATACAAGTACCAGGTTCAGCTTTAGGCACAACGCACAACATAATAAGAAGGAATATAAGGTGGAGAAATGATAAGAGAACACAGCAAGTAATGTGACACTGGTAAAAGGCAGCAAGATAAGTAAGTAAGGCATGAGTAAGTATCTAAGATATAAGACTAAGATGTGCATGATGAAATCACTAATAAACAGAAAGTGAGGTTAGTGCATGAAACATGTTCAGGTAGCAGTGTGGCTTCATAAGAAAAAGGTAGGGAATGTATGGTAGATATGGTGATACTTGGTGTCCACAGTTTGGTTTTGCATTTCATATTATCTTGTTATCTAAAAGCAGTAAACTACATTTTACAAAAGATAACAGATAAATAGTACAGATTATATAATGAAAGAAATGCATATTCTCCTAACTGTAGTTCACGGTCATTTGGATTTGTCTATGAAATAGAAACCAGATAAGTTATGTGCATTTGTAAACGTATAAATTTGCAATCCACATGGCCACCTCACTATTGATTTTAAGGATGACTGTGATTTGAACATTTAAGGTAGCAGTATGAATTACAATATCATCAGTACTTCTGATCTTTAATTTTAATATTGTAAGTATTAAAACTCAATAGATATTTAAATTCTTTATGACCAGAAGGAACAATTCATCAGATCATCCTTATATCAGAGGTCATAAGGTTTCAAGCCTTGCCACTGCATATACTCAGTGACAAGTATCTCACCAAAGTATGTATTTTAAAAGACTTCAATAAACCATTATTTTCCTTGTTAATTTGTTCTGTTAATTAGATTCCTGTTTAAAAAAAAAAGTTCCTACTGTCTGATTCTTCCTTCTCAGCCTCATGCTGTATCTAAATTGAAGTCCTTTGTTGCTTCTCCAAAGTTCAAATCATTGTGTGGGCCTTCTTTTTTTTTTTTGAAAATATGGAAAATATGTAGTATATGCCATCAATTTCATTATTTTCTACAGTTATAAATTACCATGCCACTTTTCTTTACTATTCTCCTGTTTAACCATCAAAGACATCCCACTAGGCTTTCTCACTACAGTAATAATATTGGGAGCTGATGTTCATTTGCTTCTCCCTGTGACTCATAATTTTCTTCCAGAAGCGCAGTTTTATGCCACTCAGTAATCTATCTGTTAGGTAAAAGTGGTATTCTCATTCTCAGATATGTAAAAATATGTCATCCTTCAATGAGTGTTCCTGACCAAAATATTTATATCATTCTGTGTGACTTTTGTGTTCTAAATATTTACTAAACAACTTACCTATGAAAAGTCTCATTAGAAAAAACTTTCATGGTTTCATTTTTATAGCTAAAATTATATTTATGATGCTATATGAGTATACTATGCATGATAATGCTTCCTGGTCTATGTAATCTGTGCTTGACTATTGTAAACTACTTTTAATCATGCATCATATGACACCAATATAACAGCTAATAAATGTCACAGGGTGTTCACTAAACTGGCTTTGTAAATATAGCTTAAGGTCAGGATTTGTAGGGTGAATAAGGTACTCCAAAGCATTTAAAACCAGAACGAAGAAATCTAGTTGTATTTATTGGTTCCTGATCTGCTTTGGTTGGAGAACTGTGACGTAGCGAACAAGGCACTGTAGTTCAAAGACACCCTCTGCTTCTTAATACGGCATATTGTGGTGGACGGACCCCAGCCAGCAGCTAGGCCTCTGCTCAGTTGCTTGCTCACTCCCACCCAGCGGGAACAGGGAGAGAACAGGAAAGGCAAAAACTTGTGGGTCAAGATAAAGACAGTTTAGTAAGCGGGTGATGCCAAGGAATTCATTCACCACCTTCCACTAGCAGACCAGTGCCTAGCTGGTCTTCAAGCAATGGCTACTTTGAAAAAACTACCACTCCCATTCCCTAGCTTGACTGCTGAGCATGGCATTATGTGGGATGGAGTATCCCTTTCATCAGTCTGTGTCCCCTCCCCACCTCTTGCCCACCCCTACCTTACTCCTTGAGGGGGCAAAGTGAGAAGATGAGGTGGCCTTGGTGCTATGCAGCAGCTAAAACACTGGTGTGCTATCATCACTGTTTTGATCACCAGTCTAAAGCACAGCACCATATGGACAAATACAAAGGAAATTAACTCTGTCCCAGACAGATTCAGTAAACATAATTAAAGTTATGTGAAAGTCAATGGGAAAAAAATGTCAATACTAGAATAATACTTCTATCTGAAGGTGTTTCAATTTTATTCCAAGCAAATCATACGATCATAGAATCATTCAGATTAGAAAAGACCTTTAAAATCATCAAGTCAGCCCTTAACTTAATGCTGCCAAGTCCACCGCTAAACCAAGTCCCTAAATGCCACATCTACATGTCTCTTAAATACCTCCAGGGATGGTGACTCAGCCACTTCCCTGGACAGCCTGTTCCAGTGCCTGACAACCCTTTCAGTAAAGAAATTTTTCCTAATATCTAATCTAAACTTTGCCTGGCACAACTTGAGGCCATTTCCCCTCATCCTATCACTTGTTACTTGGGAGAAGAGACCAACACCTACCTCACTACAACCCCCTTTCAGGTAGTTGTGGAGAGCGATAAGGTCTCCCCCCAGCCTCCTCTTCTCCAGACTGAACGACCCCAGTTCCCTCAGCTGCCTCCTCATAAGACTTGTGCTCCAGACCCCTCATCAACTTTGTTGCCCTTCTCTGGATGCACTCCAGTACCTCAATGTCTTTCTTGTAGTGAGGAGCCCAAAACCTCACTACGCAATATTTGAAGTGCAACCTCACCAGTGCTGAGCAGAGGGGGACAGTCACTTTCCAAGTCCAGCTGGCTGCGCTGGTCCTGATACAAGCCACGATGCTGTTGGCCTTCTTGGCCACCTGGGCACACTCTGAATAGTCTGTGGAATAGAAAACTGCATCCATGTGAATAGATGTTGCAGAAGTAGCAAGAAGCAAAGTTTTAACAAAAAACTAAAGACATTTTTGAGGAAAAAAAATGCATCCAAAAGTTTAAATTCTTCCCTCTGTTACAGCAGTTGAACTGCAATAAAAATACATAGTTACATCTGTGAAAGCTCACCAGCAGATTTAAGAAATGTCACAAAGGCTGTATCACAAAGGCTGTGGTTTTAATAACATGTTTAATAGGAGGTAGAGATTTAGCTGTCAGAACATTTAACAGGGATGAAAAAGAAGGAAGCTAATCAGATTTCACATAATAAGGGGAATTTACAGAGATGACATTAAGAAAAATATTTGAAGTCACATATTTGAGCTGTAATTTGGATATAATCAGACACTGTGCTCTGCAATGCTGTATTTAGAATCTTTTTTGACTATTGTGTGAGGGAAAAGGTAAGCTGAGGGGTATTTTTTTTTTTTTTTAGTTTAATTTCTATCTGCAGGGGTTAAACAATTGGGCATATCCAAGATCTAGTTAAATGTCTAGGAAAGCTAAAGGAATTGCTGTTGCTTATATGAGATGAATTGCCTATGGGAGTCAAGTTTCCATGTTTCTTTTAGAAGCATCTCTTAGAACATGAAAGATTTTCTTGAAAACTGTATGTCCCTGGGACTGCCAATGTCTAAGTAATGTGCTGCATGCCTGACTTTTTTGTTTTGCCTGTATTTCCTGTTAAAAATGGCAAAAATAGTAATTTGTGCGCATATATAACCTGAAAACCCTGGACGCAGAATTAGCTGTGACTGGGCTGGGAATTTGAGTCTCTACAGGGTGGATGCAGGGTTACCTGAGCATGTTCCATCTGAAATGGTTAAATTCAGGAAACGTGCCAGGCACTGTGAAGAAGATATATTTGTCACCCTCTGGTTTTGTTTTTTTTTTGTACGTACATTTGGGCAGTATGTAGGTTATTTTTCATTTAGTTTTCTGTGAAACATCTAATTACAGATTCCAGAGACGATAGTTATTGGAAAAATACACTGTCGTGTCCTTATTTGGATATTGCAAACACATTTGGGCCCATTTGTGCTTGCCACTGTCACAGATCTAAAGCATTCATAGCCTAAACAATGAGATATAATTTTCTGTAAATTAAAAAAGAAAACACTTCTTTTTTAGGAGGAAAGCAGACATAATGAAGGAGGTTTATAAACATTGTTGCTTTTTGAGAAAGTATGGGACAAGAAGGACTCTCCCTCTACCATTTTGACGTTATCTGCAATCTTAATGTTAGTTGCGGTCCTCAAGGGCTTAATACATTTGGTTTTCTTCCTCTTGGTAGAGACAGAATTGTCTCCCCGCTTTTTCTTACTCCATTTCTTTTCCTTTGTCTGTATTTTATCTCTGTCAAAAGGTCCCTGTTTTACCGGCTTCCTCAGTGACATGTCCTTCTTTGTCCAAGAATTCATGCTAAAACTTGAGTAGGCATACGGGCTATGACTCTATTGTTTGCTAAAAGGTGGCCAACAAGCAGTACTTAGTGGAGCAGTGTTGGATGGTGCACACTCCTTGCCTGTTGACCTCCGCCTTGCTGCCTTGAAGTGGTCCCACTTGCTGTCTCTAAGACAAGACTTCCATGAACTCGGGGCTGAGATGAGATCTTGGCCCTCTTATAAACATTGGAGTAGTAAAGTTAAGCATGAGACTACTGAAAAAATTACTCCAGTTGGACTGAAAGCATAGTGTTGAAATTCTCCTTTGCTTTGATCTTTCTGCCAGTAGATACCTGTCTCTAAATCTCTAGTACAATGCCTGAGTTTGAAAACTCTCAGAAGCAGTTAACGTTTATAGTGTGCTGCAATTACTAGTCCAGAATATAAAGAATTGAAAACTTCAGATTTAAGAGACACTTTACACAGTAATTTGCACGCGTGATTTAGGGTCTATACTCTGCAAAGGGATCCAAGCAAGTACGGAGGCCTTTACCACATGGATTATGTATTTATGTAAGCAGTCATAGCAGAATTGGATACTCTTCACATAATCCTACTAAGCAACTTTATAAGTGGAAAATAGGTAGTTTGTAGATATGTTTATTGACTGCTAATAAGGAAACTGAATTATTTTTTATAATCACAATTCTGTGAAGAACAAAATACAAAGAAACCCAGTAGAAAATCCAGGCACTTATGAATAATAATTATAACTATATTTCAGATTTAAGAGGATAATCCTCCTGTGTTGTATTTAATCAAAAGAATTCCTTCCTAGGAGTTTAAAAACATAATATGTGACTTGCAGAAATAAATTGAAAGATCACAAGTGCTATTGAGATGTAGAGCAACATTTGAAGAATGCAGATGTTTTAGCTGTTTTGTTAAGACAAGCATATAACCTTGGAATGAACAGAAATGGATGGTCTCACTTGGCAAAATGGTACAGATTTAATTTTGGTTTTCTGGAGGTTTGATGATCCTGGGGGCTTTTTTAAAAACAACCAAAAGTTTTCCAGTGGACACACTGAGACAAGATGAAGGTGGAAGTAAACCTGCCTCTGGTATCTTAATGTTGGGGAAGGATCTTCTCAACCAGATCTGTTTTAAAAAACCAGATCAATAAAGACTCCCAAACAAGGCTAGCACTAAATGGAACAAATATGTATGAATTCAACTAGCAACAGTTATTTTAATAAGTCTATTAATGTCTCTTTGGAATTGACTAGTAGTGTTACAAATCTGGGCATATTGCAAAGTAACAAAGAAAAAAGTAACTAAGCATACACAACAACTAAGTTATGTGATGATATGCTTAATATGGCTTTGTTCAGTCTGCATGTCTGTTGGTACTTTTTGTCAGCTTTCCATACTGTGAGGAATACTGCCAATATTGTAATTTTTCTTAAGGAAGAGCTCAAACATTTTGTTTTGCCTCTCAGCTAACTGATACATAGATATTCTTGTATTATGCTTAAGACTAGGAAATAATGGAGTGATGTGCATTAGACATGGAATTTACACCATGAAATTTGGCTAGTAATGTTCAACTTACTCTGCCATAGATGTTACTGTGTCCTCATGTTGGGTCTTGGTATGTCAGAAGAATACTACTGATAATTTTATAATCAAAATAGTTTAAAAGGCTGATAAAGTTCATTATTAAACTAGCATAGCTAAGGAGATTGCTTTCGTTCCCTGTTTCATGTAGGATAGCTAAGGGGATTGACTTTAGCTCCCTGATTCTTGCCATGATGATTAAGGGGATTTGTTTAAACACCCCATTTCATGTGGTATAGCTACTATAAAAGGATTAGTTTTGGATTCCAATTTCACTTGGGAAAGCTAAGGGGATTAGCCTTAGCTTTTCATTCCATGACACAATAACGAAGGGCAGTTGCTTCACTGCCAATCCGTCAAGTTGCTTTCGCTGCCCATGCCCTTGCCTCAAGACTTTTCTTGCCTTTCCGATTCTTAGTTTGGTTTCTTTTCCTCTGTTCTTAGTGCCCAAAGTCATTTTACATCAAGCTTTCTGCTCTACAATTAGAAGGCCCATGGCCCATATGGAATTTTTTAACCATTAAGTGAAATTAATAAGAAGTAATGAAATTCCATGTGTTTTTGTTCTCAAAACATTAGTATTTCTTGGAAAAAATCAAGTGTAAGAATTGCCATAACAGATCACACTGCGTGTCCATCTAATGCAGTATTTGGTTTCTGACAATGAACATGACCATGAGCTTCAGCTATAGACAAAGGACTCAGAGGACTATTTACACTGCCCATTGGAGCGAAACTGCAGAGATTCTTGAGTAAGTCCAATGAAGTTATCACCTGAGGCACAGGTGGTATAGCCAATTCAGTGCAGCAACAAATCCAAGCCAACAGGCACTCTGGAAGGGCAGAATTTATTAGCTAGGCAGCAAAACCCTAGACTCTCCCTGTGTTTCTCCACAGCATTGCTTCTGTGAATATACTGGTTCCAGGAGAAAAAGGGTTGAGACATTTGTACCAAATTGCATTCTGCAGCTAGCACAAATTAGTGTTTTCAAACCACTTCAAAGCAAATGAGATGTCTATATGTAAATCAAAACAAGTAATTCCTGCACAGCTGAAGCTATGTGTGAAGCTGAATTAATCTGAATTAAATAAACCAGGGTTTGTGCCATGGCTCTGAAGGCATGTGTCTCCACAAAGCCATTTTAAAACTTGCTCTTATCTGAGTCTCTTATCTAGGGGATGACTCGTTTTTAGTCTATAAATCCAGAAACTAATGAGCTTATTTCTTTGATAATCTATTTTTATATCTTTTTTATTGATACTTATTTGTGTAGTGGAAGTGAAAAGCTTGAAAATTTAGGTTTTTGCTTACCAAAGCACTTCAACGTATGTCTGTCTATAAAGGCATAGGTATTTCTTTTGAAGTCTTGAGCTTAAAGTTAAACATATGTTTAAACTCTGTGAAAAGCTGGCCTTGTATATTCATATTGTGTCAGATTGCATATATATGTAAGCAATCAGAAGGAAACAGACATTGACTATTAGACTAACAATCATCAGCTCACTACAGGCCTCCTCCATACGACTTGCTGGAAGCAGTCCCTGCCTGACGTGCACTATCCGGATGCATCATGCCCAGAAAACATCTAGGGGAGTGCTAGTTGCCAAAGACCACAAGCCACACCGGAGGCTCTGCTAACAAATAAGCAGTATGGATGATAGTGCATCAGTGTGTTTGAGCCTACTGCCCATCATAGTTCAACCCCGATCGAGAACAGACTACGCAGTCTCTCTCTCAGTCCCCCCACCCTCTGAGAGAATAGGGGGAGATGATATAAGGAAACAGGCTCGAGGTTTGAGATAAGGACGGGGAGAAATCCTTAAAATTACCCTTACGGGCAAAACAGCCTCGACTTGGGGAAAACTATTCATTTATTACTACAACTAGCAGGATAATGAGACAGAGAAACAAGATAAACCACCTCCCCATCCCTCCCTCTTCCCAAGCTTAACATTATCTCTACTACCTTCCCCCCCTGAGTGGCACAGGGGGGGAGAGGGAACGGGGGTTGCGGTCAGTTCATCACACATTGTTTTATGCTGCTGCTTCATCGTCAGGCGAAGAACTCCTCGCATTCCTCCCCTGCTCCAGTGTGGGGTCCCACCCATACGCCACAGTCCTTCATTAAACTGCTCCGGCGTAGGTCATCTCTTCCATGGAACGGAGTACAGTCTCTCCAGAACGGCTGTCCCAGAGCAGGCCCTCCACAGGCCACAGCCTCCTTCAGGCATCCGCCTGCCCCAGCATGGGGTCCTTCACGGGCTGCAGGCGGCTTTCTGCCCCTCCGTGGACCTCCATGGGCTGCAGGGGGACAACCTGCTCCACCATGGTCGTCACCACAGGCTGCAGGGGAATCTTGGCCAGGAGCCGCATTACTCCTCCCCCTCCTTCTTCCCTGACCTTGGCATCTGCAGCCGTTCCTCTTACAAGAAATTCTTCACAACAGGCTGGCAGAAGCCTCTCAGGATCTCTTCACATCATCCATCTCATCTCCTCTCCACTTCTTGCAGCCAGGCCGGGCCGAGTCGGGCCCAGTCGGCCACCTGGCGAGAGGCCAGAGGGTGAGGCCTGCAAGGCACACAAGGCTCTCGCCTCCCCCTCTGCCCCTGCTCAGCTCCTTCACATCTTCACTTCTTTTTTTTTTTTTTTTTTTCCTGTTTTCCCCTTCTTAAATATGTTATCGCAGAGGCGTTATCACAGAACATTCTGCTCCCAATTGGCTCGGCCTTGGCCAGCAGCGGGTCCGCCCTAGGCCTGGCCGAGTCTACTGAACAAGGGGGAGCGACTTCTAGCAGTTTCCTACAGAAGCTGCCACCTTAGGCCCCCCTCACTAAACAAAACCACAACACTGCCCTAGCCCTGTCTACTGTACTAGTACAGACATAGCCTTAGGGATAGTATTTTAAGAGAATACTTGCAAAAACATGCACTGTTTTCCAGTTTTGGTCCTCCACAATAGAATATAGCAGAACTATTTCAGCAGCACGCTGCTGCCGTTATTAGCTGTCAGCTCAAAAGCTGGTTATTTCTGTGCGGCCACTTCAGTCTTACATATACAGTTAAGATTGTATATGAACGTGAGAGATGTGCAAATAGATGTACACTCCTCTAGGACTGTGTGTGCTTAGATCTGGTCCACCAGCTTGTACAGTTACCTGGTTTGAGATTACAGTGCATTCTGGAATTTCTTTCACACTTTGTGCAGCTCAGTAAAACTCAGTGTTTGAATTTGTCCCTTCAGTGCCATAACTCAGCTTTAAATTTCCAAGGCTCTTTTTCTGTGACATCTTTCCCTTTGCCTCTAAAAATAAAATGCAGCAAAACAATTAGAAAAATAAGCTGATTTTATATGAATTTTTGCACATTTCGAAAGAGAAAAAAGAAAAATGCAATGAAGAAGTTCTTCCAGAACACTAACGTAGCAAATACTGTACGTATTGAGCCTTTTATGGAATAGATAGTAGCATGTTAAGACAAACGTGCAGCAAACCACCTCAGTAAAAAATCAAATGCTCTGTAATGTATTTGAGGTGGCAGTGCTATGAGAAATTTGTCTTTAACCCATGCCCAGCTAGTTTACTCACAGTACAGGATCAGAGTATGGTGAAGATGAAAACAACTAGGATTTTTTTTCCTCCCATTTTCGTCAGGGTAGGAAAGTTCCTGAGGGAAAATGTTTTGTTCTTCATAATTAATCTGATTTATATACTGAAGATTGTTTTCATGGGTGAAGGATTTCCTTCTTTGACTGGTACACAAGAGCCAGGGTAACAGGGTAAGGCTTACTGCAATGGCTTTAATCTGAATATTCCTTCCTCATGGAAATAATCATGAATCTGCAACCTGGTTGCCTGAGCTAGATATAATTTATAATCTATGATTATTAAATTTTATAATTTGTTTACTCCCTTGGAGTACTGTAAATTCTTGCATGTATTTTGAAGTTATGAATATACAATACAATATCATAATAGGGATAGCAAATTAATCACAAGCAATGGGATAAATTTTGTGTAAGATTAAAGCTCGAATTTTTATGGAGTATTGAGACAAGTTTTTCATTGCTATTGTACTTATGCCTTTTTGTGTAGTACTGCTGTATATAGTATGGATTTTTAAAATTTTCGTCACATATACTTTGTGCCTGCAGAGTTAGGGTAGTCAGAAAAAAAGACAGAACTTAAGTGAATACAAATTTAGACATAGGAACATTTACTAAGAGTAATGAATTGTAAGGTTTTTTTAACAGAAAGTAAAAAATAGGATAATGGCAGTAACTATAATACATTCTTATAGTCAACTGCATTTCATTACACAGAGGAAAGAAGCCTAGAAAGCTGTTCTGGCTTTCAGCTCCAGAGAAATGTTCTCTTAAACGGTTCCATTGAAAAGAAGTTTTTTTCTTTTCAATATCCCTCTTTTTCTTCTCTTTACAAAGTAAATCAATTCAATATTCGTAATATGATGCCAGTAAGCAAAAAAAACCCCAAGCCTTGTTGTGCTCACCATAGTTCACTTACCACCAACTCTTGGAAAGTTTCACAACAGAAATTAAACTGAGACTTGACATTTTTTGAGAGCAGTACAAGAATGATTTAATTATATGAGCTGTAGTCCAAAATTTCCTAGCACTTTAATGTTCTGTGAACACTTCAACGAAACCTTATAATTGTGTGCAAATGTAACCTACATCCTCCTGATTTACAGGATGCAGAGGTTAAAAATATTTAATTATATATGCTGCCTAAACATGATTTTTAAATTTGGTCGTCTTGTAATATTATGAAAAAGTATATTATTAAGTTTTTGTTAACAAGTGTCAAAAGTCAGGTAGGGAATGCTTTTAGAAAGATTCTAATTTTAGCTAAAAGTAATAGTTGCATTTGAAAAGCATTTCTAATTCCTTTTTTAGAGTTGTAATTTTAAATACAACTATTGTAGGTATTATGTAGAAGAACTGAAATATTGTCAAAGAAAGGTGCAGTAAGTGTTAAACTACTTATTAAGAAGCAATATAATTTGCTCAAGTCTATTTTCTGTGATTGTACTAAAAATTAAATGGATTAGCCACTACCTTGTGATTTAAGAATAAGGGCAAGGATATCAAAAATACCAAAAATTATTCTGAAGATTAGTGAAAAAATATCTGTGCAGTTCTTTGAGGTGATTTTGTACAATTTTTCAGTTACTTTGAGTAGAACGTTTTTTGGTTATTTTTTCCTATGTTTTGACTTCTTCAAATTTCACTTTATTACAAGACTTGAATGTTTATTACTCATTTTTGATCTGCTTATGTTTGCATCAATATGTCAAAGCTGGTTTGTTTAAATTTTAAGAATGATGATATGTAATTCTTGTAGTTCTTTGGCATAGGACATTTAAATAGTGGTGAGCAGTGTCATAAAAGAAATTCTGCATCAACTACATCACACCTGGATTCCTTGGAAGTTGAATTCAAAAATTTTTAGGTACTGTGTGGCTCATGTGGCAAAGAAAACACAGCCTTGTAAAGTTCATAGCCTTGTGTGATTTGATTTGTAATTACTTTCATTACCCTTGGGAATATGACATTAAAAGAATAATACTTTTATTCAAAATCTTAGTCTAAAATAATGCCACAGCTAATGCTGACTGGCATGATATTTGAGATAGCAACTTTCTTAATCCCAGGATTTTTAAAAATCCTTTTCAAAAGTACATTTTGAGACCTTAAATTAAAGGCAAATGTAAAGTTCTTACCATTCATGTATTTCCCTGCTCTTTCACTTCTTGGGATTAAGAAAGTTGCTATCTCAAACAAGAGACTAAAGTTTAGCACTTGCAGGTGAATGTGGAAGGAACAGGAACATTCTTGGCCACCATCTGAATGGAATACTTTCATATCTACACCTTGGTTTAGGTGCAGCTGGCTGGCATCTGGCATGCCAACCTCATGAAGTTCAACCAGGCCAAGTGCAAGGTCCTGCATCTGGGTCATGGCAATCCCAGGCACAAATACAGACTGGGCGGAGAATGGATTGAGAGCAGCCCTGAGGAGAAGGACTTGGGAGTGATGGTGGACGAGAGGCTCAGCATGAGCCGGCAATGCGCCCTTGCGGCCCAGAAGGCCAACCGCGTCCTGGGCTGCATCAAGAGGAGTGTGGCCAGCAGGTCGAGGGAGGTGATTCTCCCCCTCTACTCTGCCCTGGTGAGACCCCACCTGAAGTACTGT
>WHYT01016338.1:110136-121416 GCA_009806455.1 Tetrax tetrax | reverse complement strand
CCCAGAGAGGTGGTGGATGCCCCATCCCTGGAAACGTTCAAGGCCAGGCTGGATGGGGCTCTGAGCAACCTGATCTAGTCAGGGAGGTCCCTGCTTCTTGCAGGGGGGTTGGACTAGATGACCTTTGAAGGTCCCTTCCAACTCTAACCATTCTATGATTCTATGATTCTATGATTCTATGCCTGATGGAACTCCTTGATCTAAAAGTGTATGCAATATAGTTTAATTGCTGTCTTTTGTACCTGTTAAAGTCAGTATATACCTCCAAAATGTGTGAAACCCTACAGAAACTGCAGTAACAAAAGTCTCTGAACTGCTGGCATACAGAAGTGGCATATATCAGATACATCTTACCAAAAGTAAATTCATCTGCCTAAAATGATCATGGAGGCAGGACAATGACTACAAACAAAGTGTTACAAATAACTGCCTCTGGAAGTGGAGTGCAAATATTTGGACCTGTATTTATGGACTAAATATACACTCACCTGGAACCACGCTGGGCATTTAGCTTAATTTAGCAAGGGACTTGCTGCATTTTCCATCAGAGATCAAAGCATACCAGAACAAGGTTTTTATAGAAGTAAAAAAAAATAAAATAAATCTTGAGATGTAGCTCTTTTTATACACTTAAAGTTTACAGTATGCTTCCGTAGATCTAACTTTCCATTTGCATTGGATGGGGGATAAAGACATTTTGTCAGAAATCTCTAGCTATGTACAGAAGAAATCTCTAGAGTTCAACTGTCAGGACCGACATTTTAAGAACAAGGGAATGAAATAAAAAGTTTTAGCTGAAAATGGATTTCCATGTCCATAATTTTTAAAAATAACTAAAAAAATATTTTCCTCTTAAATGCACTGATAGATTTATGTATCTTTTAAAAAGGAAGCCCGATCTAATTTTAAAGACCCTGTAGACAAATGACATAAATAATTAGATAGTCTTTTTGATATCCAATTTTAATTTGAGAATTCTGAAAAACGTTGTCTTGTCCCCTGTAAAAATACTGTGCATTCTTTTTTTATCCCAAACATAATGGTAACAGTCTTCAAGCTATGTGACAATGTTTTTTTTTTATAGCTGTTATTTTATCTTGTTAAAGAGGAAAACTTTAGGCTTCAGGTACCTAAGAGAAAAAATAACACTACACAAAAGTACTAAATGATTTTTGCTATGTGAATCCTAGAATTAGTCAAGAATAAAGGAGGCATGAACACGTCACATTTTTACTTTGATTTTTCTTTATAGACACATAAGTAAATACATTTTCCAGCAGAAAACTCAGTGTTTTAGGTGAGTATTTTAAGTTTTGTCACCTGCAATTTAAATTAATTAAAATACTGTGTTAAATGCAGGGAGCATTTGTTTAATAAATTACTTGCTGACTCAATAGCAATTATGGTAATGTAATACATAAAGATCTGTAGATAGTTCTCTATGATCATGCATGTCTTGTGCTACATTTTAGAAATTACTCTAATATCCCAATTGTTACAAATCTAGCTTTTTTTTATATCCTGCTGTCTCACAAGTTTTCTGGCTGCATTTGTCAGTTCATTTGGCTTCCTTCTACTCCTTTCCAATCTGTCAGCAGGCTTGCAACGTTTTCATTTCTGCTGGCTGCATTGGTTAGATTCCCCTCAGTGTTCAATCTGCGCTGCATTCATTTTGCCACATTCTGTGCTGACTTTGTAATTGTGACTAGAAATAGTAACTGACAGTTGGTCAGTTGGAAAATGGGACAACTAAGAAATTATGATGACATTAGTTTAATGTACTTAAAACAAAAATGACAAATCATATATAGGATAATTAATAATAAAGTACTTAGTTTAGGACAACAAACTGAATTTTCTGAGTCGAGAGTGAAATTTTGCTTTTTTAGAAAATGTTAAGACCTTGTAATTCAAATAGATAGTCTCCATCTTTAAACTTTCACCACCACCTGCAAAATATTCCCAACTACAGCTAGCCTTTGAGATGCCATGATCCCAGTTATTAAACAACTAAGTGACGATTTACTCCAGTTTCCCATGTCCACATCATCTGAGTTAGGTTCATTGGGAGGTTTTTCATTGCTCACTGTCGTAGTTCAGCCCCGATCCAGACCAGACTATGCAGTCTCTCTCTCACTCCCCCCACCCTCCAAGAGAATAGGGAGAGATAATTTAAAAAAAACGACTCGAGGTTTGAGATAAGGACAGGGAGAAATCCTTACCATCATGAGCAAAAACAGACTCGACTTGGGGAAAACTATTCATTTATTACTACAACTAGCAGGAGAATGAGACAGAGAAACAAGATAAACCTCCTCCCCACCCCTCCCTCTTCCCGAGCTTAACATTATCTACCTTCCCCCCGAACAACACAGGGGGGAAGAGGGAATGGGGATCACGGTCAGTCCATTATGTGTTGTTTTACACCACTGCTTCACAGTTGGGGGAAGAACTCCTCACATCCCTCCCCTGCTCCAGTGTGGGGTCCCACCCATATGCCACAGTCCTTCATTAAACTGCTCCAGCGTGGGTCATCTCTTCCACGGAGTGCAGTCTCTCCAGAACGGCTGTCCCAGCGGACCTTCCACGGGCCACAGCCATATTCAGGCATCCACCTCCCCCGGCGCAGGGTCCTTCAAGGTGTATCTCTGCTCCTCCATGGACCTCCATGGGCTGCAGGGGGACAACCTGCTCCACCATGGTCGTCACCACAGGCTGCAGGGGAATCTTGGCCAGGAGCCGCATTACTCCTCCCCCTCCTTCTGCACTGACCTTGGTGTCTGCAGCTGTTTCTCTCACAAGAAAAGTTCGTTCTTCACAACAGGCTGGCAGAAGCCTCTCAGGATCTCTTCACATCATCCGTCTCATCTCCTCTCCACCTCTTCCAGCCAGGCCGGGCTGAGTTGGGCCCAGTCGGCCGCCTGGCGAGAGGCCAGAGGGGGAGGCCTGCAAGGCCCCAGAGGCCTGCGCCTCCCCCTCTGCCCCTGCTCAGCTCCTTCACATCTTCTCTTCTCCCTTTTTTTTCCTGTTTTCCCCTTCTTAAATACGTTATCGCAGAGGCGTTATCACGGGACATTCTGCTCCCAATTGGCTCGGCCTTGGCCAGCAGCACGTCCGCCCTAGGCCCGGCCGAGTCCACTGAACAAAGGAGTGCAACTTCTAGCAGTTTCCTACAGAAGCTACCACCTTAGGCCCCCCCTCACTAAACAAAACCACAACACTCACCTATGTTTGTATTGCTATATCCGTTGATTATGGTTTGGGACTTGCGTGTCAGCTGAGCATATCCTGTCATCAGTATGTCATCTTAATGCAGTATTACAGTATCATGCAACTCTGAGCATTGGATTTCTTTTTCTTTATTGTGTTCATATTTGTTGGCATAACTTCTAAATCTCCAACTTGTAAAATGTGTACCAGTTCATATCTTCAAAGCATTGTAGATACTTAAAAAAAGATACTGTGCTTTCAAAACAATACTACACTGACCAACCCCCCTGAAACATAACTGTTTGGCCTTCCACTGTGTGAGTGCTTACAAAAACCGAATGCGCTCATTTCCAGCTAGCACATTTGGAAACAGGGATGTTTATCTGTTTAGCATAGTGACACTATATGATAGTATCCACTTTTACAATCTTAAATGCTTCTTTATTACAACTCTGCATTTGTGTTAAGAATATGTCAGGAAATGAATACTAAAATGCTCCCTAGGAAATGTGCTCAGCTTCTTAGTTAGGAAGGCCTTTTGCATGGAAGTTATGCTGGAATTGGTCATTACAAAAACTGCTTTAAGAAACAAGAATTAATAAGAGAGTGCATCTCTTTTTAAGTCATGGTAGCCATGTAGTATTTCATGTGTCACATTCAGGAGTCATTAAGAACAACTGGTTTTGTTCAGATATTCAAGAGATGTTGACAACTAGGCTAGCAGTGCTCTAGTTTAAATTAGGAAATCTGCACTGAAAGAAAGAGACAATACAGTAATTTTGAAGACATTTGAAAGGGGGGGGGGCGAAAGAGGCATAATATAAGAGATTTTTTTTCCAGCAGATGATAACATGATAATTTCTTTAAAATTTGTGAATGTTAAAGTCATCTCACCTTGGTACGTGTTGCTGTTACTTTTTTTTTGTGTTATGTATAACTTCATTACCAAATATAGACATGCATTAGATTCTAGTTGTTATTCAGACTGATGGGTAAAATCAGATGAAACATCATGCCAGATGTTTGCCACATATTTGAAGTGCTTCAAAGGAATTGCATCTATTATATAACTGAATTCCCAGAAAAGCGAGTAAAGATAATCAGTGTAAGTAATCTGAAAGTGCGTGAAAGTGACACAGGACAATTGGTAAGATTGTTGCAATGTATATTAGACATGAGTTTTATGACTATTTCCAAATGTCATCGTGTATTAGCTTGCAGTGGAATATACTGGTCTGAAAAGCATATAAGCATACACTACGAATTTCAGTGAAGCTTAGTATCTGAGTATATTTTTAATATAAATTTGACAGGCCAGTTGCTAATTTGGGAGACTATTTGCATCAAAAAAATCAATAAAGAATGATGGTAAGGTTTAGTATAATACAGTAGGAATTTTTCAGATCAGTAAAGTGGATAATTTGACAGGTAACTCCAATTGATTTTGGCACAACCAGGTTAGGTACAATTTTGGAAGCTGGGTTCGTTCATGTTTAAGAGACTATGAAATTATTAGAACAAATGTTAGAAATGCAAATTTATGTGTTCTTTCTCCTACCAAGAAAAACTAGCCAATAGTCCGATGATGAGTGATGACAAAAAAAAAAAAATTGCAAAAGATAAGCTGACAGGGTTGCAGATACCTTGGAAGATAGAATTTCAAAAATCAAACTGAAGAAGTAGTCTCAAAAATTGTCTGAGATTTTTTAAAAACCAACAAATACATGAGATAAAGTACCACATACGTGATAATACATCATCATAGAAATTTTGACAAAACTAGGCATTACTTACACTGTCTGTATGTCAGGATTGCTTTGAGTCTAGCACAATTTAACTGGTACTGTATAACCCCGACCTAACATGCAATGCATTATTCAATCAAAACTTCTATACCACTCAAATGCGTATTTTAATTTAGTCAAACATATGTTTCTTACTGGAGATTTCATACATTTTAAACTATTTCGCAGTGTGGGAGAACTGTTTATGCATTTGAATTGATAGTAGGGACAGGGAATGCTTCCAAACATGCATTTTGAAGAACTCTCTGATATAAACTATGTCTCACTATTGGCTTTGCAAGTGTAGCTGTACTAGTAGACTTGTACCAATACAGACTTAAAATTATAGCTCTTCAAACTACAGTTGTAATGCTTAGTATTATGCATTAAGTCTCTGCTATATATATATGCTTGAAATACAAATGTTCTCTTACAGAATTTGTACATCTTGCAGAAGGTTCATTTAAGATGCAGTCTCTCCCTGTCCAACAGAAAAAAAGTGTTGATTACATTCAGCCTGCAAATAATTCTGATGGTGTTATGAGCAGTCACAAGACAAAAGAGAAATCACATACAATCACTGTACGTGTACTGTGTAATTTAAAAACTACTAGAAGTTCCCCATGTTCACATTAGCTCTGCTTTCACCTTTGAGACAATTTGCTCTCACTGCTTCACCACTGCCTTATCCAGTGCCTACAACAGATAAAATACACCAGAGTTTTAATAAGGTTTTACTGTAAGTGTTTTATGGAGATCGGGAAAAGCTATCATATAATGTGATGAGTGGACATTTACCGTAAACAAACAAAAATACCACAGTGGATTGGAGTTCATAGGAGGACAAGAAATGTATCTTGCAAAAAGTGTGCATAAAGGCCACAACTTATTTAATAAGAGCAAAGAGAAAGTGTATTTATAATTACCTCTTGTAGTGGAAGACAGCTCCAATGTCCCAAACCAGAAATTTGATATTGTCAAATTGACAGAAATATGAGCAGAAAGGTCATATCCATGCGTGATCTCTGTTTTTATTGAAATTGATCTTTTGGGGCTGGACACCTAAGGAAAACTTTGAAGCATATGTTAGTCTCCTAAGTCTCTTATAACTGTAAAAAGTTATGGTATAGAGATGATTGGTCTTTGTTGGAGTACTAGAATTTGTTTCTGTTCAAGTTTCCCACTTGGTGTCAGGTGCCTACCATCTGACAGGAAAATTAATTCACTATGCTGAAGAGATTTAAGTGTACAGTAAGATAAGCTGCAACAAAGATTTTATTTGGTTTCATAGATTACAGTTAACCTATTTTTCCTATTGTCCTTCTAGCTATTATTAGTTACTTAATCTCTTATAAGTGGAATGGCAAAAATGAGTCATGAGAAATGATTTGAGGGCCAGAGAGTCTAGTTATTTGTGTAGGCACACAACACTAGACACATTAATAGAGAAGGAGGTGCAGAGTTCTGGTATGATTTAAACAGAGAAATAGAAAGCCAGCAAAGATATTCAGAGGAGGGTGACATGGTCAGAGCAACAGGCAATTCAAACAAGGCTATAGCAGTCATATTTTGCATAGACTGAAATGGGCTTAGAGAAGTGAGAATATTCCCTTCTAAGAGATGAGTTCCAAAGTTCAGAAGACAAAGAATAGTGTCCATAATCTTTAGGGAGGAGATCAATATTTGGATGCAGTCAGATGATTCCTGAGTGACAGATCCTGAAACTGTTAAGAGGAAATAGCATATTCTGTTTTGACAATGCTGAGGTTGGTGAAGGCAATGCCAGTAAGTCAAGCAAGAAAACTCACAGAATTATAAAACCATAGAATAATTTAGGTTGGAAGAGACCTTTGGGAATCCAGGCCCTGACTCAAGCAAAGCTAATTTCAAAGTTAGACCAGATAGCCTAGGGTTTTTCCAGGCAAATTTTGAATATTTCCATGGATGGCAATTCTTTAGTCTCTGGACAGCCTAGTTCAGTGCTTGACTGTCTTTGTTGTTAGTACTTTTTACTTTATATCTGAACAGAGTTCTCATTGCTGCAATTTGAGACCGTTTCCTTGTGTCCTTTCACTGTGTGTACCAACCACAGAGTCTGGCTGTGACTTCTCTGTGACCAGATGTTAATTAGCTGCAAACATCAGAGTAGATGCCACCTTAGTGTTCTTTTCTCAGGCTGAACACAGGTTCTCCTTGCACCTCACATGCTCCAGCCCCCTGGCCATCTTGTTGAACCTCCATTAGACTCACTCCAGTGTGTCAATATTGTTCATGTATTGGGAGGTCATGTCATATTCAATTTGTTGTCCACCAAGACTCGCAATCCTTTTCTGCAAAGCTAGTTTCTGTCCAGTCAGTCCCCAACCTTTACCACCACATGGGCTTATTCCCTTCCAGATGCAAGATTTTCCACTTACCTTTGTTGAACTTTTTAGAGGTTTCTGTTAGTCCATTTCTCAAAGTCCCTCTGAATGACAGCTGTGTTCTCCACAGTATTATCCTCTCCCTCTACTCGAGTGTCATATGCAGACTAGCTGTGGGTTTAATCCAGTCTATCCACAGATAAAATGGCAGACCATGCCAAAAGCCCTGATAAAGTCAGGGTAAATAACAACCACTGCTCTCCCCTTGGCCACACAGCCAGTCATCTCATCATAGAAGTCAGTCAGGTTGATCAGATAAAATTTGCCCTTCGTAAATCTGTACTAGCTATTCTCAGCCATATTCTTCTCCTTTATGTGCCTTCTTTTGAGAAAGACTTGCTCCGTAATGCTACCAGGGGCAGAAGTTAGGCTGACCAGTCTGCAGTTCCCAAAATCTTCCTTCATGCCCTTTTTGAAGAGGAGTGTGACATCTGCTGTTTTTCTAGTCTGAGATCAGACCTTGCCAGTAAAGACTGTGGCAAAAAATTTAGTGAGTGTCTTAGCATTTTTGGTGCTCTTTGTCCTCAAGTCCTCTGCTTCACTGAACAGTAAGCCCACATTTTCCCATTTTGTTGCAAGTGTACCTGTAGGAGCCTTTTGCTGTCACCTTTCACTTCCAAAGCCCATCTGGGCTTTAGATTTCCTAATTCTATTCCTACATACCGCTTCTGTATTCCTCCCAGGATGGCTTGATCCTGTTTTCATTTTCCATACACTTCCTTTTTGCGCACGAACTCAGTTAGGAGTTCTCCATTTGCATGTTGACGTTCTGCCATAGCTGCTTGCTTTGTGCGTTCCAACAGGTCATTCCTGTGCTAGATAAATCAACCAGATATTGGAGACTAGTCTAGAATACCAGGGCAGATTTGAGTCATCTGAAGATGAATGAAAAATATTTTTGTCTAGAGGAATAAGCTGAGAAAAGCTAAGCTATTTTCCTATAATCTCAAATGCAAATATTTAATGAGTATTGTAGTTTCTCACTAAAATCACTGAAGGCAATGCAGTGCATTATTTTGATCACAGAAAAAAAGCAGATCCCACTTCCTGTTTTCAGCTGTAGCTGAACTTCTTGCTCAGATGTTGCAAAAGAGGAATATTTCCAGACTGTTGGAATCTTCTTTGCCACTTGCACTCAATGTTAAAGACTGATTATCATTTTTTAAATTAATCTTTTGATTTTAAAATTCTATGCACATCTATAAGCACATGTATGCGTGCATAAATATATGTAGATAAGAAGCTAAGAATACATCATCGTGATGGATTTACCTATATGAAATTTTATTATAGAATGTATAAGAGCCACTGGAAAATATATTCACATATTCAATATTTGCAATTAGCCCTTCCTGCTTTCTTTCTAGAGCATGCAAGTGTTCAAATGGTATCCCCTTGGCCTTTTTCTTTAAATTTACACTTTAGACAAATACGAATTCACAGGGAAGAAGTTAGTAGTACATAAACCCCCCACTAAACACTCCAATCTCAGAGACTGCCCAAATGATGTATTAGAAATGGGACACCTTGACAGGGAAGTGTTAGTATCCTAATATAAATAATTCCTTTATTTGGTCCAGGGCATTTTGTTAGCTATCTATTCTTTCTCTGTAATATATCAACAGATTTATTAAGGCACTAACAAGGATCTTCAAGTTTTCTAAATAAGTGTTGCAGGTATACCAGGAGTTTATAAGCCTCAAATAAGTATTGTTCTTTTTTTAATCAGTAGTTACAAAGAGATCAATTTAATTTTATGCTTTTAGGTTTCATCCATAGTGTATGTTTTAATACTAAAACTATAACTAACGCTATATTAAGAGCAATAGCTGAAACTATAGGCACAAACATTTGGACCTGCCCCAAAATCTCACTCAGGTGAGTGAACAAAAGATGCATTTCCTTCTTGTTAAAACCTACCAAAATCGTATTTCCAAGTACTAGAAGGCTTATGAGGTCTTTAAAATAAGAGTTTCATCCAAATACCCTTAACAAGTGAAGGTTATTATCAATGCTATGATTGTTGCTAGCAGTGTTATTCAAGCCAGTAGGAAACTAGATATTTATTAAAAATAGAGAGTATGTTGTAGTTACTATAAATACATAAATATGGATTTTTGCAATAATGGTAACATTTATTAACATGTTTAGCCTGTAGAAGCCAAAATTAGTGTATTTGTATTATTCTTGCAAAATACATTAGTTGAATAAATTGTTTAAGCATAATAGATTTTATGGTCTTTATGTGATGTGTCTTTTTTCTTTTTACCCGTGATTATGCCACAGGTCAAAAGCTATTTTGACATACCTTTCACATCTTTCTGTTCTTTATATTAATTGCATGTTATTGCCTGCGTGTGGATTTCAAGAGATTAAAAGATCAGTTAGTAACTGAAGAAACCAAAATAAAAGAATTATTTTTTATCTATAAAATACTATGTTTTGTTTTATGACTCAAGTTTACTCATGCGATTTGCTTGTAACTATTGCCGTTCTCCTAAGATAGTCATTAGAAACCATGAAACTGAAATAATAGTAGCATTTATCAAACCAGTCACACTCCATTGGAAACACCAGTGTTCTCGTAAGGAACAAGACGGTAAGGAACCTCTTTGCAAATTTCTCTGTGAGGGGCTGCAAAAAAGGGAATCAACAAATGAAACAAACACCCTCAACCCTTAATAGTAAAAAAAAAACCCAACATCACAACTATACAAAACAGAGCTTAAGAAAGGTAATAGCAAGCATACTAAGATATTCCTAGGTGACTAGAGACTTGGTCCTGAGAAAAAGCAGAAGGTTCTTTTTGGGTGAATGCTGATTAGCTGGGTGCTTTGGAAGAAAGACAGTATCTTCTGTTTCTTGATTATATCCTTATCCAAAGAAACAATGTTCTTTTTTCTCTTTTGAAATGAAATGAGACTTCATCAAATAACTAAGTAACTGACTGTATTATGTACTATGTTTTCTACCAGAGAACTCAAATTTTAACTGTTTTCTCTGTTAAAAATTGTGCTAACATTAAGAACTGTTCATACAGATAAATATTAACAATTTGAAGTTTTATGGTTAAGGCATATAAATAATATAAATAAAGTTACTAGTTTTGGGACCTGGATGCTGAAACTTCATTTTACTAAAAGACAACCCCATTGGCATACTTGAAGATTTTTTTTTTTTTTGATCTATTTTTTTCCAGGAATGGAATAACAGTACATGTGAAATATGATGTATCTGTTGCCATCATTAACATACAGATAAGATCTGAGAAATAGGATGTTCAATTTCAGTTAATCTGAAGTTTTTTTCAAGGCCAATGTCAGTAGGTTGACAAGTTTCCTGTTCACTCCCATTTTCCTGATACTTTCAGTTCTCCTGTGTGTAGTGAGACACACCAAATTGTGTGTTTCTGAAATAAATTAGAAGACCAGTACATTTTACTTCAGCTAGTAATGTGTACTCTCGCAGGCATGAACAATTTCACTGTTGAAGATTTAGTGAGTAACATAGAAATAAAGACCTTTTAATTATTACTAGAGGTAGGATCTAAGGATGTTGTGCAAAATGCAGAAGCTCTGGATTATGTAAACCAAAACTAAAATATGGGGTCACTGTGGTCATTATTTCCTTTTTCCTACCTGAAGTAATTTTTATACTTCCTGACTGGTTGTCAAATAATAAGTTTGTTGAACCATAATGTTAAATGAATCATAGAATCATAGAATCATAGAATGGTTAGAGTTGGAAGGGACCTTCAAAGGTCATCTAGTCCAACCCCCCTGCAAGAAGCAGGGACCTCCCTGACTAGATCAGGTTGCCCAGGGCCCCGTCCAGCCTGGCCTTGAACGTTTCCAGGGATGGGG
>WHYT01016338.1:85448-110116 GCA_009806455.1 Tetrax tetrax | reverse complement strand
TGTGTGTAGTGAGACACACCAAATTGTGTGTTTCTGAAATAAATTAGAAGACCAGTACATTTTACTTCAGCTAGTAATGTGTACTCTCGCAGGCATGAACAATTTCACTGTTGAAGATTTAGTGAGTAACATAGAAATAAAGACCTTTTAATTATTACTAGAGGTAGGATCTAAGGATGTTGTGCAAAATGCAGAAGCTCTAGATTATGTAAACCAAAACTAAAATATGGGGTCACTGTGGTCATTATTTCCTTTTTCCTACCTGAAGTAATTTTTATACTTCCTGACTGGTTGTCAAATAAAAAGTTTGTTGAACCATAATGTTAAATGAAGCCATGTAAGCTGTTAGAGTATTATTTTTTTTATAGTAAACACTGCGTTAGTACATTATTTGAATTATAGTACCTAGAGGAAGTTTACGTTTGGGTAGAACTTTGTGAGTTACTACATGGAAATTAAAGTGCGATTTAAACTGTAATGTGATTTACTTCCAATCTGTCAAAAGGAGAAAAAAAAAAAAAAAGTATCACGTAATTTTAATTTCTGATGGCTCTCGGAAGAGTTTAAGTTTTTGGTTTCTCTATGTTGGTATGGTATCCCCACAGTGGTTTTGTATCCAGCTTGGAGCATTATATCTAGAGAACTGGATTGCCATATAGGTGAAAAATTAGCTGAACCATTGGCCTCGAAGGATACTAGATGACAGTTCAAAATCTACCTTGAAGATTTTTACAAGTGGCGTTTCTTGGGGGCTGTGTCCTGAGGATCTGTCCTGTTAAATATCTTTATCAGTGACCTGGAGGAGGAACTGGAACATACCCTTACAAAGGCTGTGAATAACACCAAATTGGAGGGTGCAGTTCATATTCTTCAGGGTGAGATTGCCATTCAGAGGGACTTAGGCAAGTTAGAGAAATGGGCTGACAGGAACTTTGTGAAATTTAACAAAATTCTGTGGACAAAAGCAAAATTCTGTGCCTGGGATGGAGTAATCCCTTGCAATGGTACGAGGTGAGTGCTAACTGGTTGGCTAGCAGCTTTGCTGAAAAGGATTTGTCAGTCCTGGTGGACAGCAGTACGCCCTCACAGTGTTCAACGCTAGCAGCGTATGCTGTATTAACAGGAGCAGAGCCAGCAGTGGTGATTATTCCTCTTTACTCAGCACTCGTTAGACCGTGAGTGGAATACTACATCCAGTTTTGAGCCCCCCTACAAGAAAGATGTTGATTAACTTGAGCATCTGGCAGAAGGTCACCAGTATGGTTATGTCCTTTGAGAAGACACTGAGGGAAGTGAATTTGTTTAGCCTGCAGAAAAGTCTTAGGGAGGACCTAATAGCAACCTGCCACTACCTACGAGGGGAAAAAGACAGAGCCAGACTTCTTGCTGACGTGTGCAGCAGGTTGATGAGAGACAGTGAGTGTAAAATGAGTGTAAAATTCTGACCAGGTACAAAGAATAATTTTTTCTACGTGAGGACAATTAAGCAATAGGACTGGATGGCCAGAGAGGCTGTGGATTCTTCATCTTTGGAGGTTTTCAAGACCTGACTGCACAAAACCCAAAGCGATGTCATCTGAATTCAGTCTTAATCCTGGTTTGATTTTAGACATTGAAATAGATGACTTCTCAATATGGATGATTCTATAATTAATAAATTAAAAATATTTCTACCTATATTAACTCCTTTTGATCTGCTTAAGGAAATTTGTTGGCAATTCTTCTCTATTTTTGGCCTCCAGAATTAAAAAGCTGGATGGAAGCTAAGCATTTTTTGACCAGAACAGTCAGACTTGCTGTTACCAATGTAAACTTCGTTAAATTTATGTGATGCTATTATGCGTAGTGATCAAAGTTTCACAGGTACCTGAATGAACACCGTATTTTGACCAGTGGCCTAACAGCATTTGGGAACAAATAGCTCATTTTAACAAATATGATATGTAATAATAAAGTACATTGTTGCATATCCTTGTGGCAAGTTGCTTAATTTTCACATCTTTGTAAAACATTTTCTAGCTAATATCATTGACCTACTTGAGCTTTTTTTCTTATCGAGGTAACTTGATGTAGAGCTTGTGTTCATTCTCTTTCTTAAGAAGGAATTTGAGAAAGATACAAAGTTTAAGCGTTAAAAAAAATTTAAATTGACACTGAAGGTTATTCCTGTGGCTTAACAAATCCAATGTACTGGCTCTAATGATTAAATCCTTAGCGTAAGTTGCTGTCTTGATCAAGTTAAGATGCTTTTGCAATTTTGATTCTAAATAGCATCATAGGAGGCAACTTGTGAGAAGAATGTATTTCAGTTGGAGTGAATTTCTCTCTAGGCTCTATACCCCTGCAAGATCTATATATCATTTATCTTCAATATAACGTCAAGTTTGAGGCTGTATACATATCCTGTGGACTTAAACTGTATATTAGAGCATCAGTTAGGAAAATGTACTGTGGTATTATTATTAACTTCCTGAGTTTCTCACAGTCAGTGGTCTAGAGCAGCCTTATGGCAGGAACAGGGAGATCTCAGCATACTTGTACTGGCGGACCGCAGTGTCCCGAGAGGCGTGTTCCCCTCCTGCCTTCCATGGATTTCCACTCTGTCACTCCAAAGAACTCAGCATACCTGTCATTTCTGTAAAGCAAACAGGTTTTAACCTTTTAGGCTTACTGAGATGAAGATAATGCTGGTGAAATAATGCCAGATTCTTCCCAATAAAAGGATCAAATCATAGTTGGGAAATGGAGTAAAAAGGAAGTGGCTTATCTCCCTCAAGCTACCTCGGGGTCAGCCAGTAGCAGACCCACATTTGGAATTAAGAAGCTCTTAAATCTTAAGAAAGCTTTTTCTTTCTCTTCCATTCTCACATCATTACACACTGTGTGTAATGATCTGCCTCTCTACAAGAAGTCATTTTTTTTTGCAGTTACTGATAGCACACTCGGGGTTCTAATTTGACATTTTAAAAACAATATATATTGTAGTGAGAACTTACATGGGGAGCGTTTCTTTAAAGAACAGCTCTAGATAGTTTTATGGGAAAACTAGTTTTACTGCAGGAGGTTAGAAAATGTAATCAAAACATCTGATCTGTCATAATAGAGCCTTTTCTCTGTGTAACTTAATCCTTTTGATCAGTGGCACATGAATAGTTCTCTATTTCACAGGTTCACAAAAGTGGTTTTTTCCTCCCCTACTTCATTTGAAGCATACTTTCAAGTACAAAGCTTGACATACTGTTTCATACAGCTATCAGCAACCATTTTGTTTCATCAGAGGCTGGGTGATGCCAAGGAAAACTGAAGGAAGATCTGCAAATCGGTGCCAAGAGTGACTGCAGGCGTTCTCGCATAGGTTGCAAAGAGCACGTCATTTGTAGCTTAGAACTGTAGCATGCGGATGAAGACTTCTAGAAATACGGTGTCAAGAGTGAAACGTGTATCACAAGAGCTCTAAATTACAACAGATGCTTTCAGATTTTCTTCAGCCACAGTAAACAGCAGTCACATCTATGCTGACAAAGAAAGACATTGCCAGTGAAAGGTGCTGAATTAATTTGAATTGATTTAGATAAAGACTTCCTCTCTTCATCTGATATGACATGTACTTGCAAGTCCACATGTATTTCATACAGAAGTATGAGTAAAATGTGGTCATTTTCTAGTGGGCCTTTTCAAAACAAATGTTTCACATGAATATTTGTGACAGAAGGAAAATGTGAAATTGGTTTGGCTCATATAGAGAAATACAGATTTCAACTTGCTTCCCAAAATTGTAATGAAAACATTCAAATTTGTGAGAAATGGTGCTCCAGCATAGCTATGTAACAATTTTTTATAGCTGATTGATGCTTTTGGGTGGAATAGATGGATTATCAATGTAATATGTCTTGTAATATTTAATTCTTTTCTTTTTATTTACAGTTTTTATTTACAGTTTTTGTAAAAGAATGAAAAATGAGATACACACGTAAAAAAAAAAAAAGCTTTATTAGAACTTCTACTGTTCTGCAAAGCATAGCCTGTTTAGAACTTTACTTTTTTTTTTTTACAGGCGATGGGCCAAATCTTCTCAAGTTAGGTTTTCTAGTGAGTTGTGGGAAATAAAGTTCAAAAGTTCAAAAAGGACAAAGGTCCCTAAGAGGCTGAAGATTAGTAAACATCTTTCATAACTTAAAGCGTGTACCAGAGCTTCTGTGCTGCATTTGATGCTGGTATTTCCCGTCCCGTTGAAGTTAGGGATACTGTTGGATTTCTTTGCTTACAGAATTAGCATTAATGTGCACTACATATTGTACTAAAATCTGAATGCCTCATACTCAATTGCAAGTAAAATAATGGAACAGTTTTTTCAGTGTGATTTAATGAATCATGTTTTTGATAGTGTAATATATTTAGTTGAGCAGAGAACAAATCTTAAGAATTTCATCCCAGAAGCTATGATTTGCACAAATGTTTACAAGTGGAGCATAAAAAAACCTCACCATCTCAAAATAGTGTTTACTGAAAACTTCCCAACTGCAAGGCAATAGGCCACAGGCTTTAGTGGGGCTGTTTCTGCTTTCAGATGTCATCTCTAATTACAGAATTTTGCTGTCAAGTTTTAGCCTGAGGGTGCGGGATGGCTACTGGGACAGTGGTGTAGGTGAAGCAATTGGCAGGAGATGCATTATCACTACATATGAAGTATAAGTAGTACTGTTATTAAAGTGCTGGTTGTATGTGGACATAAATTAGACAAAGTTTGTAGGTGGAGGTAATTTAATTCATTACATTACTTCAGCACAATCATTCATGCACAAAAGCATTCTGGTCTGCTTTAGACAGAGTAGAAAATTTATCTACTTTTTCCATGATAGCAATTAGTCTAGTAAAAGCTATAACCTCCACCTACAAATCTTTTGTCGTCCATGGAATAGTTTATTTCAACATGTAGAAGTGCAAGCAGCTAAACAATAATCTAAGTGTGCAAATTTTGAAACTTTAATATCTCAAAGCACAGTTATTGCAAATCCATAAAATACAACAGCTACTAAAATATTATTTGTCTAGAGGAATTAGTTAAGCATTCTATAATTAAGAGTACATTAGGAATATTGGTTGAAACAGTATTTTTGTTCAGAATTTGAGTCTTTCACATTTGCATAATGTGGTGGGACTAAATAAAAATGCAAGTTTCAACATGTGTAACGTGGGCTAATTTGCATAAAATATACATTTATAATAAAAATCTAGAGCTCTATGGGAGTAACTAGGGCTACATTGTAGATAATTAAATCTTCAGCCTAAGTTCATTTAAATATACATGAAGGATTTGTAGAAATAACTAAGCTTAAGAGATTCATCTAAACAAATTTTAGTAAATGCTTAACTGTTTGCAATATAAAGGCTTAAAAATATTACAGGTTTCTAGAAAAACTGAGTTTGACACAAAAGCAGAGAGACAAGCTCACTAGAGTGTGGCTGAATGTATAGGTGATGAGTAATTGCTCATTCATATTAAACAGCCCAGGCTACTCCACAGATATGTACCCCCATGAGATGTAACCAGGCATCAGAAGCTGAGATTCTGTATAACTCAGGGCAGTGTGCGATCAACAGCTCCTTCAACATTTTCATTCAATTCAGTGAAAATGGAGACGATGGTGTGTGCTGATTGTAGGAACATGAGTATCACATCTAAGAAGTTTTTGAACTGTCCTGTTAATTTCCTGATTTATTAAGATAGCTTAGAAGAAAATGATAAAGCTGATTAGATATAATTTAACAGATGCATATATGGACTCAATGAAATTGTTTATGTCATCCCTAAGCAGATACAGATTAAAAAGAATCCAGGAAGGAGCTGGGCAGATTAAAGCAAGCTATTTTTGAAAAGTAAGTGGACAGCCCTTAATAATGAGCAAAATTTCATTCAAATTTATATGCTTCTTCCATCAGTATTTGTTTTGTTTTGCTAATACAGCTCATATCTCAATGCAGGTTATGGTCCTTAGACATCTCAGTGATCACAACTGAATGTTAAGCTATGTATCTCTGACATGTAGGCTGAGTCTAGCACTTCTATCTATATAATGAAGTGAAATTAAAATATCTTAAACCATTCTGTAGATTTGTAACACAGTAATTTTATGAAAATTTGGGAACCTTTGACATCTCCAGTGATATTGTTCCTTTTCAGCTGTTTTTTACATAGTTATTTAGCAACCATTTACTCATAAATGCAGATTTCTGTGGCTCAGTTTTATAAATGGAAATGTCTCTGACTGTCCTAGCAAAGACTGCGGCAGTCCAATTCTGATTTCTGACAAAAGTCAGTACGAAGAGATAAAGAAAAAACATTACCTTCTTGCCTACAAAATCTGTGCCCACTGAGAGTGCTCTCTAGAATGATCTCAGTACCTAGGTCGGTAGTTATTATGATGGAAATGTATGTTCAGAATAGCACAAATTAAAATATGTACATGCAAAGAATATAATTAGTTTTTAGTCTCTGTATTCCTAAAATTCATTACAGTTTATGAAAAAAATATTTGCAACAATATAATCAGTTTAGTGCAAAGCATACCTGCCCATTAGTTTGAGAAAATTTGATCGATATGCAGCCACAGCATGTCTTCAAAAGGAAATGGGGAAACTCCTGATAGGCTCCTTCTATCTAATGCCCAAATCTAGATGGAACAGCACTCCAGGTAAGTGTTTAACAGTGGAACCTCAAAGCTGGGTGTCATAGTTTAGCCTCGCTCAAGACCAAGCTACAGTCTCTCACTCACTCCTTTCACCCCCTAATGGGGCAGGGAGGAGAACTGGTAAAGAAATAAAGGCAAAACTCATGGGTTGAGATTGAAAAAAAAAGCTTAAGAAAACAACAGAAGAAAAGAAAACAGAGATGGAAAATAAACAAAAATAAACAAACAACCCAATAACAGAAAATGCTTATGCACATAATTTACAATACAATAGCTCATAGCAGAACCAGATGCCCAGCTTCTTCTCAAATAGCAGGAGGCTCCCTTCACCACCCTCTTTACTCTCTTTATGTTCTGTCACATGGGATGGAACAGCCTTTTGGCCAATTTGGGGAAACTGTCCCAGCTGTTGGCTAATTAGTAACCTATCCCAGCTGTGTCCCCCAGCTACAGGTGCCACCAGTTGCAGTGCCTCTCCCAGCTCAGGTGAAAATTAACTGTATCCTAGCCAGAACCAGGACGTTATCCGTTATTCCATACCATCTGCATCATGCTCAGATCTCAAACCTTCTAGTTATTCATCAACATTTTTTTTCTGTCTTTGATACACATATACAGAGGTATCACTCCCTTAGTCTGTGGGCCATCCCTTCAAAATGTCTGTGGAGTACATGTAGTCCATGACTTTGGACTCCATCTATCATAACAGTCTCTCAGGGCAGGACAGATGACACCGTGTTTGCTCAGTTGGTGTGTCTGGTGCGACTGGCTTATCGTGTTCATGGTCTGCAGGTTGAAGACATTGATCTCAATTTCTGGGCACTAGTTTCTAAAGCCAGTTCTGGTTCCATCACCTCTGCATTTTGCTTCATTTTATTAGAGTTCATTCTTTGTTAATGCAGGTGATTTTTACTGTGCCTTTGATACGACATGTAACAGCTAGAGAAGTAATGACATACAGTATTATATAGCAACTAACATAATACTGTTCAAATTATTGGCTATTTTCACCTAAAATCAGATCTCATTGAGGTACACACCAGAATTCTCCGTCCTCCCATGTTACCCACCAAGTACACCCAGGTTCTAGAGCAATAGCAATCCCATGCAGAGGTTTGCCTTTGCCTAAGGGAGGAGTAACCCAGACTGTCTTCCCCAACATATTCCTTACACGCACCACAGGGACTTTATCCCCTTCTACAGTACATAGAACTTTGGACTGGGCAGGACCAGCTCAACTGGTGGATCCCCAAGTGTTGACTAACCAGGTGGCTTTTGCTAAATGTGTATCCAGTGTTTGAAGATCCCACAAGACATTGCTTTCAGTGTAGTTTTCAGCAGTCCGTTGTACCTTTCAGTTTTCCCAGGGGCTGGTGCGTGATAGGGGATGTGATACACCCACTCAATGCCGTGCTCTTTGGCCCAGGTGTCTCTGAGGCTGTTTCAGAAATGGGTACTATGTCTGATTCAGTTCTTTCTGGGGTGCCATGTCACCATAAGTCTTGCTTCTCAAGAACCAGGATAGTGTTCCAGGCAGTGGCATGAGGCACAGAATATGTTTCAAGTCATCCAGTAGTTGCTTCTACCATCATAAGCACATGTCGCTTGACTTGGCGAGTTTGTGGGAGTGTAATATAATCAATTTGCCAGGCTTTGTATTTATATTTCAGCCATCATCCTCCATACCACAAAGGCTTTAACTTCTTGGCTTGCTTGATTGCAGTACACATCACATTCGTGGATAATCTGTGCAATAGCGTCCATGGTCAAGTTCACCCCTCAATCACGAGCCCATTTGTATGTTGCGGCTCTTCACTGATGACCTGAGGTGTCATGGGCCCTACTGTAGAGCCTTTATGCTGCCAGTCCAGATCCACCGGAGCCACTTCAATTTAAGCAGCCTGATCCACCTACTGGTTGTTTCCATGTTCTTCAGTGGCCTAACTCTTTGATACACGGGATCTACATGACTTACTTTTACAACCAGCTTCTCTAGCCAGGCAGCAATATCTTGCCACGCTGCAGCAGCCCAGACGGATTTGCTTTTACTCTGCCAGTTGCTCTGCTTCCATTGTTTTAATCACCTCCATAGGGCATTTTCCATCATCCATTTATCGGTATAGAGATAGAGCATGGGCCTTTTTTTTCCCATTCAGCAGTGTTTAAAGCCAGCTGAATGGCTTTCACCTCCCATCTTTTATCACAACAGTGTAATCCTGATCTCTCAAATCAATGCTTCCTGTGTAGTAAAACTTCCATCAGAGATCTAATCCTGCTCCTTTTTAAGTCAGCAAGAAAAATAGAATAGATTTGAGGCCAATATATGCAGAGAACTGTATAATCTCTGTAAATAAACAGACATTCTACTTGTAATCAATCATAAGGCAAGGAGCAGCAAATATTAGGAAAAGACATACAGATAATTTGCTTCTGTTACTGTACATTAAGCCTGTGATTTTACTGGCTTAAGACTTTTAGTGCATAATAGTAGATAACACCGAAGTAAATGTTGCAAGGACAGAAAAGTGATTTTTGTGTATTGGAATGCTGTACGTCCCTGAAGAATAGAATGTGGTAGGAAAAGCCCCTAGGGTTTGTGTTTAATCCACTACCAAGCCAGTAGCTACACATGCTGTTTATTTCTTTGTCTGATAATTTTGGAACATCTATTCTGTTTTGACTCCTAAAAGGTATAAAATATTTTTAAGAATTTTCTTTCTAGTCACTAGCTCAGCAAAGAAGACAGGAAGATAATAATGAGTTTGTGCTGCTTTGGCTCAAATCCTATTTTTTCCATTTGTGTTCTTGTCCTGGTATTTAGAATACCAAGCCTGGTTTTCAATATATTAATGCACTGAAAATGGTAAATAGTATCTTACCTGACATACACTAGTGTTGTGTGCCATGGAAACATGCTGTTTCCCATAGAAGATGGACACTTTGTCACTACAGAGCCATCATGTTTTTAGGATGTGTGCCTTGTAACTGCTGTTGCTATGGTCTTTGTTCAGATTGAGTAAATGTCACAAGAAATACAACATGGTGCTGTTTACCGTTGTCATGAGTGGAAATGACAGATTGCATGTTGGCTCTGACATACCACCATCTCATCATCTATTCCCCAGGAAGTAGGCAAGGGTAGATTTTTGTTCACACAAGTTACTTAATTTCCCTCTTTCAGTACCTTTTCTATGGGAGGTGAACCTTTCTGCCTCAAAAAGATATTCTGATGAGAACACTAGGGATGGGAAAGTACAAGGTGGTGGGAAGAAACCAATTAGGTATGGTCCATTGTAGCAACACAGTTCCATACAAGCATAGTGAAAATGTTTTTGCAGTGATATAAACACTTCCAACTCACTTAGAACTGAAGGCTGGAGAAGAAGTGTCAGTTTGCAATGTTGATAGCCAGTGCCTGTCTGGTATTGACTGGGAGGGTATCGTTGGAAGTTTTTGGAAAAAGGGTAATATATACAGCTCTATATACATAAGATCATCTCAGATAAGAGATCTTAACTAACAGGGAATATTTCTTCAGAAAATCTAGTGATTTGGAAAGTTGAATGGAATTTTTCTTAGCTATTTACTGACTTTCCTTTCTGGTATGTTTGGTTTTTTTTTATGTTAAGCATGGAAAAATAAAGTGTGAGGTTGTGTCTTGGTACTCAGTTCCTGGCCAGTAGTCTGTGCAGTTTCCTTTATGCACAGGCTCAGCTGGCCCGTTTATAAATCTCAGCACCTAACTACCTAATGCAGATTTTTTTTTTTTTTTACGGAACTAGATTCTAATGAAATATTGAAGTGGGTGATGAGAAATATGCATTTATTTCCTAAATGATGATGAATGTATTAATTCTGTGTACAACAATAATCTCTTTGATTTTTTCTCTTAGATGCTAAGATTTTGGGCTAAATCTTTAGAGGAATAGCCCTCAGGATAAGCTTGCTAGAATGTGCATTCTTTCAAATGCAGAAGTGTGTAGAAGGGATATTTACATCTTGCTTTCCAGCAAATAGGAAAGAAAAAAAGTGCATAAGAAGACACAAAGCACAGTTTACAGAATTAGTAACTCAAGCTTTCAGTGTCTCTCAAAGTGTCTTCAGCTTCTTGAGGTACGTGGTTCATTAGTGGACACTTGAAGCGTACATTCTAATGTGGTGCTTTCTGTGTAGCGTAGTAAATGCAGTCGGTTACGCCTGTTAGGGGTTTTTTTTTTTAGGTACATCATCAAATATATTACATACCAAAAGGAAGACAGAAACACAGTAATAGAAACAGAGTACCTTGTTCAATGTAAGTAGATCTATGAGACACATTAACAGCAAAACCAAGTTGTCTGTAGATCTGTCCTACAACTCCATTTCATCCTGCTGTATGTGCTCTGCAGCACAAGAGTTTTATGCTTTAGTTACCACCACAGCAAAAGCAAGAAACAAGATGTGCTGCAGCTGGTTCCAGTTAAGTGCATGCTCTCTGCCAGACGAGAAGCAGAAGAGATCAAACAGAGGAGGTACGGTCTTGAGCTTTCCTTCATTTGGGTGACTGTTTTCATGCTCAAGTTCTCACAAAATATTTAGAGTTGATGTAGCATGGAGATTTTCTGTAAGCTAAGCTAGGAGGTTCAGCAGTTATTAATGGAGGAATTAAGGACAGGCAGGCAGCAGTCACAGAAACCTCATTTTGTTAGGAGATCTGCTGTTTCTTTTCATATGTTAATTGGCTTGATTTTTTTTTTTCATTCTTAAAGTCTCCTGTTCTTCTATTTTCAGTAGAAGATGGATGAGACACTACAGTAAAACTAATATTGCAGAAGCCGAATCAAGTCATTTCAGTGCCTGTGAAATGCTGATGAGAGCTGACAAAGCTATCAATACAGTCAGTTGCACGTAGCTTGATAGAACAAAGGTACTGAGTCCTGAAGATGGCCTTGGACAATAAGTAATTAAAAAATTATGAAAGTACCGGGAAAAAAAGGTCCACATGACAATGTGGCTCAAGTGGGAGTGGGAGTAAATTTTGAGCCCTCTCTCCAGATGTTTAGGTGAAATCATACAGAATTTATTTTCATATCTTTTCTATGATTTGTAAAGAAGGCATGAAAGTAAATAAAGTCAAACAGTAAGTGCATATTTCAGCAATTTAATACATAATGGGCCTATATCTCTCTGTTCCTAGCTAGATTAATTTTTTGCTTTATCTGCAGTAAGTGGTATCCAATCCAGAAAGTCTGTTCACCTATCTCAGGATATGATCATTTAATCTATTCTTTGGTACACCTCCATATGGATGATCCTTTATATCCCAGGCAAATTATTTTAGACTGTTCAATGTCTTGAAATAGTTTATCCTTAAACTGTTCTGTTTCCTCTGCCAGTAATTTCACAGAATGTACCAGGTCAGAGGAGCCAGTATTAGTTTCTTTTATTGAAGTGTTTTCAATAGCTACCATTTCCCTTACCTTTAAAAGCCTCCGTCTTCTTTCACAAGTTAAATAGATTTGTTCTGTATTGGCAGTTTATCTTCAAATATAGACTTTAAAGAATAATAGACAAATGGTAATCTGTTTGCAAATGCTTTAATTAGAAAAAGTAATCACAACATCTTTTTTAAACAGCAATTGCTTCAGTAGTTTGCGTGTAATGTGTAAATTACTGGGAATTCCTCCTTTGATATTGTGGATGTTCCTTTTTTCTCTAACCTTACCATCTGTGACAAGTCCAGTGAAATTCAAAATATAGCTTGATGGAAGAGAGAGAATGTTTAAGAGCATGCTTTCACTCTGTGATGCCTCAGAGAGGTATCGTCATAGATTATTTCATAAACTACTTGTTGATAAGAAAGTATTAGGAAAAAACAATTACATCAATTAGATTAGATCAATTAATTACATCTAGGGAATAGATTAGTTTAAAAGTTTTATTTAATATGTATCAAGATATGTTTTCTGTCAGATTAATCTTACGAGCTGTACATTTGACTTAACCTTATGAAAAGGTTTTCTGACATGTTACCCTTGGAATCATTAAAAAAACCTTCTCCAGGATAATCGGTGTAAGTGACACACTGTACAGCATTCTAAATAAATCACTAGGCTTCTACCAAGCAGTCCAGCTGGAGGTCTACACCAGTAAATACTTATCCTCACAGTAAATAAATACTGATACTATAGTCTGCATGGTGGTAGGAAGTGACATCATGCATCATATTAAGTCCTTGGTCATGGAGGTGAAGTTGTATATTCCATATTTAAAAAAAAATCCCCAAATCACAGTTTCTGCTATTTTAAGTTTGCACAGCTATATGTGCTGTTGTTACTGTTTTATTCTTCTACTTATGGTATTGGCCACATACTATTACCTAAGAGAAAGATAAGAGAATAAAACTAAATGTAGTAAGGCAGATACATGTGGGAGTGATGGATCATTTTGTGATAATTCTGTTGTTGCTGTCTGGGTGGGAGCACAGTGCTCTCTCTTCTGCTTCAGCAGCACCAAAGCAATTAGCAAATAGTACCATTCATTGTGGGAACAGGTTGTGTTTCATTTGAATGTCAAGAAAACCTTGGAAACTGTTCCAAAGTTTCAGGTAACTTCATTTGTAATACCTTGCATGAAAAAAAAAAAAAATGGGGAGAAGTGAAAATTCAGACTTTGAAGCAGAGGTTCTGTCTTAATCCCAGATTTTCATTTTAGGGACAGAATATGTAGAATTACAACTTTCAAAATCATGCAGACAGAACTATTTAGTTTAACAAGTTGACTGACACCAGTAGTCAGTAGTAAATTTTACAATCTCAAGATAGATACAGGCAAATTGTAAAAGAAAGTGCCATGCCACTGGTTTAAATCAATGGTGCAAAGAGAGAACCCTAACCAAACATGCTTACAAAGAGAGCATGGAGTTGTATACTGCTTACTGGAAGACTGGAGAACTTTCCAGTTCCTAAGTCCCTTTTAAGTTTTGTAAAATTTTCCCCCATTTTTCTACTTATATGTCCTGCTAGAGCAACAAATACTTTCATAATCTAATACAAGAGGACAAAACCCAACATATATACAGTCTAAGTGGGATTTTGGGTCCTTTGGTCCCAAGAAACCACCAGAAATATATACAACATAATAATCCTGCATGTTTTCTTAATCCTACCCATAAAGTGTGTCTGCTTGGTTGTGGAAATGATACCACAGGATATTTTTCACATGTTGCAGTCCGAGAACATGGTCTTAGCAGTTTTTGAAACCTTTCTAGTTTAGCTATGGGAACTGTAGCATATTATCAGTGGTAACAATGAGAACACAACAAAATATTTACAGTTCTTCCCATGCACTTATTTAGAGGTGTTCTTTCAGGGAACACTATTGGAAAGGTATTTTATGATTTGCTGAAGTCTCATCATAATTTTTCTTGGTTTTTTTTTTTTTTTTTTGCATTAAATTTCTATGAAGAACTGTGTAAGTATGATAAAAAATTGAAGACAGGACTCTGATGTTAGAAAAATCCTTGAAGTACCTCAAATCACGAAATAACTTAATCACTTTTATGATATTTAACAGTACAGATAAGGCACAAAATTCATAACTCAGCGGGTGAGGGGCTAGGAATTTTTTACTGCCTGTGCCTCAGTAAAGTTCCTATGATTCCAAATGAAAGCCAGTTTTAAGACAAAGGAGTTTAACAGCATCCTTAGACTGCTTGAGAATCAGACAAACTCCTGCTTCATTGCTGCTTTGAAGATCCATCTCTCTGTTACCACTCAGGGGCACCCATCCTCCTCCTCACTGCTGATGTTCCAGCTGTCAGTTCAGCTTCCACGGCCTGTTCTAGCGCCCTGCCGTGTGGGTTTAGGCAAGGAACACCTTGCTTTTAGCCAGTTAGGCACTTTTTCACCAGGGATTCAAGTTCAGGTTTAGATAAAATACATTGAAAAGTGTTTATCTTCAATATCTAAGCTGAACAGCACAGCTACAACTTTTTTTTTTGAAAAAAAAATAATGGACATGAACAAAAACCTGGAAGAATACCTTCTGTATTTGTAAATACTGGGTGTATTTACACCGGGTTAAGCCTGAATGGTGTCCCAGACAAACACCCTGCTAACTTGCTGTTGCTCCTGTCCTGAAATACATCTTTATAGGGATTTTATCTTCCTGCATCAACTGTATTTCCCAGTAAGTGCTATATCTTGGTATAATATGCCAGCCTTTATAGTTTACTTTCTTCTCAGTACCTTTAAGGCATGTACTGAGAAGCAGTTGTTACTCTTGAAACATATTTAATTTGAATTTATTTGCGAAATGGCACTCCTCAGTCTTAGCACTCCTCTACCTACATTAAGCAGCATTTCATTCCTTTGAAGCGATAATTGTCTTTACTCAATGGTTTATCAAGGAATTCTTCACACAGCAATGGTTGATCCCTTCCCACCTCCTTCCCCACTCTGTACTTTTCCATCTTTTAGGATGAAGTGCCCTTGTTACTAGCCTTTCTATTTTGTATCAATCTGTGTGCTATCAAATATACTTGATGAAAACATGTGATTATCATAAGTGAAGGTCTTTTCACTGAGATCAGATATATAGTGACAATCAACTACTTAAAGCAACAATGTAGCTGGAGTTGAGAATCCCTGAAATCTATCTTTTCCAAAGATTACAGTAAAGCAGTTTTAAAAGGCTGCTGTTTAAGGTAATGTGTTGTTTTGCTGAAACAAACTGTTTCAGGTAACAAAGAAAAACCTTTCTTCATATACTTTCATGGTGAATATGGACAGAGTCCTATTTACAGAAAATCCAGTGTTCTCTTAGACAAACAGAAACACAGTGATGAAGTACATGTTTTCCACTCCCTAACCTCTGTTCTTATCCCACCTACATTCACATGGGGTACAAGTAAAGGAAAGATGTGCATTAAAGAGTTGATTTATAGTGGCTAGTAGTTCTCCTTCTACAAACTGTCATACTGTGTGATGCAAAATGGAGGCAAGGTTTTTCTCACTTCTTATTCAAATTCTGTACCTTACATGGAAGCTACTGTATGTATTTTAAATCAGAAAGTGGCTTGTTGAAGTCCTGACTGTGTTACTCTTTAGTCTCTTTTTATATTATTTTGTCAGATTTTTCTATTAAAGATGTAAGTTAAAGTGATGCAGTCTACATGTTCTGTACTTTTATGTGCTTCCAGCCCATTCCCTTACAGTCATGTTTTCTGCTACGTTGATGAAATTTTTTCTTTTCTTTATCTGTCCACATTTCTGCTCTTTTTAATCCTTGGATGTGTCTGGTTCACTCTTTTTTATCTTCAAAAATGCTGTTCTTGCCCTAATGCTAGGATGTACAGTAGGACTCCTCTAAGTGTTTTTCCTTTGCTGGATTTAGATCTTATTTTGCCTATACTGACTATTGTCTGTTCTTTAATTGTTCAATGCTTCTGTTCCAGCTTGGTCGCCTGCTGCTTTTAGCCTAAGTAATCCATCACACAAGACTTTTAGTGAAATTTTTCTGTAAATGATGTAAACCATGTTCTGTATACAGCTGTTTCATATTTTGGTGGTCACCCCTTTAGTGGCAGAGGATAAAAACTTTTGATGTCTGTATCTGTCTGCATGATCTGGATTTCAAACTGGGGCCGCTGTACTTGCCGTGATATTTTTCCTTTTTTTTCATACCAGCTTTACAAATCTTTTCTTTTGGTTTAGTAGACAGGCTAAAATGTACAGTATGGCTTAACTTTCTTATGCTTTAAGTAGATCTTTCTACTTAAATCAGTAGCTTTGCTTCAGTAACCTTAAACTTAGATTGAGTAGTTATCTCTGCCAATGAGCAATGTTGTACTGCCATTATTAAGTGAAATAGTCACATATTTAATCATAAATGGTTCAGCACAAATAGCCAATGCATTGAGCTCTACAAGTCTGCAGTTAAAAGTTGCTCTCTCGAAAATGTGGTGGGCCTCTGAGCATCAAAGTTCTGGTCATCTTTTTTTGCTTCCTGCAATGAGGAATTTTGCCACTCAAGTTCGTGCAGCTCTTCTGCTGAAACTAAACATTAAAGGTAAATGTAGATAAATGTACAACATTTTTTTTTTTTTAGCAGGCAGTTACAAATATCTTAATTTTACATATCTTGTGTTAATTCACTAAAACCTTGAGTCACCATGATGAACACCTCAGTTGATGTTTGATTTAGTTACTGTAGAGCTGTGAAATACAGACTGAAGATACAAATTTGTGCCAGATAAGGTAATGTGGGAATAGGTTATTAAACATTCAGAGTAGATTTGCTATGAATAGGCGTGGATAACTCAGAAGTGGATGTTGTCTGAAAACTGTGTTCTAGCAGGAGGTACTGTTCCACTAGCAAAGTACAAGATCCAGGCTTATATTAACACAAAGATAAAGGGAAATTCTAACTTAATGGAATTACTCTAACAGAATTCTAAATTAATGGAATTAATAATAATGGAATGGAATAATGGAATTTAGAATTCCATTCTAAATTAATGGAATAACAACCCTGTCAGTAAACTGAATTGCAGTAGACTGATGTGGCCACAGTTTCATTTGTATTAAGAATTATCAGGAATGTGTATGTGGTCAAAAGAGCAGCTGGCCAGGGCAGAAACTGCTCATTTGGAGCCTGCCTGGAGGAGTTCTCAGCAGGAAAATCTGAAAGGCCAAACCAATTTAATAACTACCTTCCTCTCTTTTAAAAAATTGCAATGTTTAAGTTTGGGTAACTCCTATTATGTGCCTTACCTTTCCAGGTGTTTTGAACAGATGAGCTGTCTTAGGATGTGAGTAGTGGGAGGATTTAAAGTGTAAAGCATGTGTGCGAGCACATGGGTTGCCTAAATTCAGATGTGAGAGCAGCCTGGGCATGTTCACCTAAAATGAGCTTTTAGGAGATTTGAAGCACTGCCAAATTTGCTGAAATAGAAAGCAATTAGAACGGACCGTGATGTCTCTGCAAAAAGATCAGGAAAAAAAAATGGCTAGATGTAAGGCCCAAGGAAATAAGTGTTTCTCTACTGGAAAAGGTTTGATTTTCTGGCCAAAAAAAAAAGTCTGCATTTGACACTACGAAACTGCAGTTACTTTTAAGTACATTTTTTGTTAACTGTGACTGGTTTGATTATGCTTACCTTGTGACTGACTAAGAAAATAAGGAAGTTTCTCAATGAAAAGCAAAAGTGAAGACATAAAGTGGTTTAACATAAATGATAGCAATAGTTGTAATCGAGATAAGAGAACATATTCTGGCCAGTACCTTTTCTCAAACCAAACCAGATAATTATTTAAATCTAGCTAACTAAGTGAACAAATGAATAAATTAAATGAGTATTTAAGTAAACAGAAAATCTGGGGTTTTGTCCAGTTCTAAGTGATGCAAATATCTGGGAGTAGGCTTGTCTTTAGTACCTTGTGTTGGAAATATTTTCATGCTTCCTTGGAGAAGAGGGCTCTGGCAGTATGATGGATTTTATAACGCTCTGTGAGGTAGTTTGTTCTCCTGCTCCTTTCTCTTTGGATTGCCCTTGAATTTAACGTTGTTAAAATAGACGTCTTTGGCTGAACAAGTATGGAATATTTGGTCCATCTTAATAAACAAAGGACACTTTGGGTTTGTAAAGAACAGGCAAATTGCCAGTGTCTGCAAGTTACTGGTGTTGGTTTGTTTGCTCCTCCTCAATTGTCCTCTTTTATTATGTTAGCCAGCCTGGCTCTGTGAAAAATGTCCATAGGTGAAATTACTTATTTGTGAAAATGATGCCAAATGGATTGTTTGGGCAGATACATGAGTGATTTAAAAACAAAATGTGGCCATCAGCACAATCAGTTTGGAATAGAAGGTGCAGGAAAGATGTCTTTGATTCCTCCTCCCACATTTCCCTCGTTTGACTTGCTAATTTAATCACTGGTGCTAAAGCTAAGGCTCAAATTGTCAGTGGAAGAGGTGAGCATCTCCCACTGATGTTAGTTAAAATTTCTGTCTGATTTGAAAATAAATTATGAAGAAGATAAAAAACCAACAGAAATGGTTGGGAGCACTTGGTAAAGCTGTTTTCCAGTGAGGCAGGGAGAGTGTTATAGTCATCAGGGGTATGAATTTAATAAAGAGCTGCTGCAGGAAGAGCCGCTGTAACAAAGTTCTTGTTTTCACTGACTAAAGAGGGGTGTTTTACCACTAGTTCATGCACGGCTTTATAAGATGCACAATTATCGCAAGATAAAAACACTTGTCAGTTTTATTATTGTGGCATCCGTTGCATTTGGCTTATGGTTGACCATCTTTGATTTGAGTTGCAGTAAAATTGGTTTGTCTTGTGTTCTCTACATGTTTACTCCAGGAAAAAAAAAAAAGATTTTGAAGAGTGGAAACAAGGCTTTGGATAACTGTAGGCGACAAACCATTGAACAGCACTGCCTAAACTGAAATATCCACATTAAATATTTTTGTACTTATTCTGTTGCCAAATCAGAGATGAAAAATATGTATCACTTAGCTGGAGTTATTTGGTAATAAATGTAATAAAGCCATGAATGAAGTTCTGAATTCATAACATGGACCTGCATTAATTTTGTTATTCATCAGTGTAGCAAGGAGTATTGAAATCACTGATATTGACTGTATTTATAAATATGAGGTACACATATGTTGGGAAGTGAATTCATGCAGAGAAATTAAATTTTGCCCTAATATAAGAGAATGAAGTTCCATATAGCCCTGATTTTTTTTTTCAGTAACCCAGAATCAGTACAATTTATTTATATTGCTGCATCCTGATAGAGTAACCCCATCCTTTAAGACTTCCCAGAGCAGGGAGAAAGGAGCAGTCTTCTAATTCTCAATGTATGACTCTTGCAGCACAACAGTGGGATAAGCTGGGAGATTAGTTTGCAGAACTTCTTGATTCTCTTTTTTTTCACATTTACTAGGTCTCCTGATTTTGCTTTCAGCTTGCTTCACTTTGCTGCTTCATGCAGCAATATTCGTTGACTTAATTTGGACAGATATAAGCTGGATATTGCTGCCAGTAAGCCCCCGAAATTCCTTGGTTTTGAATACAATGTTGCAAATACAGCAGTTTTGACTACCTCACTGTAAGCATGTAGATGAGGTTTGGTTTCTGTCACAAGTCACATGTGCATTTTTCCTGTCTCACCTGCTTGGTCTTACACTTGCTCATGTAATTTGCCAAACATTATTTCTCTCCTTGTTTTGTGTTTGAGTCTCATTGTTTGGAGAGTGGCTTGCTACCATGAGACTTTATTTTGTATTTTCTGATTGCATTTGTTGTAGTTATTTGTAAATGTTGATCATACTTCAGGGGAGGTATCTGCCCAAATCTGTAAGTGTATGAAAAGCTTACTACTTGAGACAAGCTTTTCCAGAGCTATCGCTTTATGAACTTCTAGAATAACAGTTGTTTTCCATTCTTAAATTGCATTATTTGGCCAGTCCTGTGGCTCATGAGAGACCTGTTATCCAACATAGTCTTGCTACAAATTAGTGTTCAAAGCTGATTTGATGAAAAAAAATGTACCAATTTTGTCAGGATTTCAGCAAACTCCTATGTATCATAATCTGTCATAAATATTGGTGACTGCCTAATCAGATTCTTGTTGTATTTCCCCAAAGAAAACATTTTACATACAGCTTTCTTTTTGGAGAAAATTGGTCAGACAGATAACTTGAGGCTGTTTCAAAGGGAACTTTGTCACCAGTTCTGTTGGAAAATGAATCAGAAACATCATTTACTCCCTCAAGTTGATGGGATTGTGAGAATGTAACTTTCCTTTTTTTGACTTTCTATATTTATTGCACATAACAGATTTCTAAAAGTATTTATTCATTTCTGTGTTTGCAGAGTGAATCAGAGAGGTAATACAAATTCTATTTACTATTTCCCTTCCAAGCATTTTAGTTTTAATCTTTTATATTTTCAGAGATTGCTGCTTAAAGTTCTGTTAATATTTTGATAATCTGTTATTCCTTTCATGGTGAGCACCCTGACCCTTATTTTTATTTGAGTACAGGTGGACTCATCAGAGATGGCTACCTTGTATTTCTTGGCCCTTTTGTCTTTCAGAAGGCAAAGGCAATGCCGGGTCTGCTGTGGCAAAAAAAAATAGCAAATAGCTTTCCTACAAGAAATGCCAGTAATTGTCCAATATTTTCATCTTTCAACATTTGGAGACTGTGAGCATGTATTTTCTTCAGTCCAGCATCATCCAGCTAGGAATCCACAGCTTCTTAATACTGAATTTGGGAGAAGACATTTCTCTTTTCATTACTTTCTGCTTCTTTTAGCTTTAACACCATGCTGATTGTGCTACTGTGAGAAGGAAAACAAAAGCACATAGAAAGATAAGGAGCTAATCTCCTATGTCAAAAAGGATAAAAGTCTCAAGGATCTACAAGTCCAACATGTCTCCTAAAAACTGAGGGCTGCAGAGGGGAGAAAAAGGCAAGTTTTTAGTGGCTGGGGTACAGCTGCAGTGTGACTCCCCAATTAGCAGGCCTGATTTGCTGTCCCATTGCTTGCAGCTGGCTACACTGGAAGGGCAGAAATGAAGGAGTGAAGGTGGCTGAAGCTGCATGGTGAATTCAGAGAGAAGTTTTCTTGATGAATTGGAGGTGAGGGGTGGTGGATGTAGAACAGAAATTTATAAGAAGCAAGGCTGAGCTTCCATTCTTGGAGAAGAATTCCTTCAATCTAGATAAGCTCAATGAGCTTTGTAAAGAGAGTGTTGTGTTTGTAGGTGTTTTTCTCATAGGTCTGGTTTCTGTGCTTTGCCTTTTCTAAGTAAGTAGCTTTTGCCTCCCCCCCCCCCCTTTTTTTTTTTCAAGATGCTCATATGAATTTTAATCTCAGTTTAGCTACATGACCCTTTTGTGAGTCACTTGGACATTTTGTTATTAAAGTTGAGCTGAAGGTCAGCTTCCTTCAGAATTTATGTGTCAGTGTTCTTATGTCCTGTGAAGATATATTAGCACCTATTATAAATTCTTCCTGTCCTGCTGTTGTTTTTATTAAGGTTGTAGTGGTGCCTATATACTACAGTTCAGTAGATAAGAGTCTCAATCCATCCTGAATAAACTCCTAGTAAGGTTCAGTCCTTGCTTCAAAGAGTTTATAATCTAGTTCTGGGATAGTACTAGTATCCTGCCTTCACAGAGGAAATTTTTTCTCAGTCACTTCTGGGAGCTAACGTCTTTTATGTGAAAGGATGAATTCCTGAAGCAATTGCTTTGCCTAGCAGACTGTGAAGTTCAAGCAGGAGTAGTTGATCTGCCTTGTGTGAATACAAGCAGGCAGCACCTCTGCTTCTTCAGTTCCTGCAATGATGTTAATATCTCTCTTTAATAGGTACCCTCTGACAAATTTGCCTGTGTAACTTACTTTTTCTAGCTGGGCTCTTTCCGTTAACTATTGTCAAATGGCTTTTAGCTGGAGTAAAAACTTCAGCAAAAACATTCTAGCTCTTTTTGTACTATTTATATTGGCTCTGCTCTCTTTGGCAGACATAGCTGTGTTCAGTTCTGCAGCTCTGTTCTCCACCTTATTCTACATTTTGATTTTGTAAGTGAAGTAAGTTTTGTTATTGTTGTTTAAGCCATACTGCACTACCTAGTTGTTCTTGCATTTTGAAGTATATGTGTGCAACTTATGAATTCCTATTCTTTCTGCCCAACAACACTGGTAGACTTTAATATACCAAAAAAAAAGCTTTGTAAAAGCAACTGTGTACACCTCTCTCACCCAGCAAAAAAAAAAAAAAATTCTCCAAATTCCCACTTGTGTATTGTGAATGAGTTTATTATAACAGTCCATTTTTAAAATATCCTGTTTAAACGATTAACTGAGGTAAGGTGCCTGCCCTTTTGGAAAGAAGGGTTAGAAATACTAAATTATTGTGTGTGGAATGCTTCAGATGATGGTGTGTTGTCAGAGCACTCACAGGGGTTGTATTCCTGTGAAGGCTCATCTTTAGCAGCTGTTCAGAGCAGGAGAGGTTCACAGCACTGAGAATTTTTCTTGAGAAGTTATGCTATGATGTGTAGACAAGAAAGCAACTGTACGGCAGTCTTTCTTTTAATGTGTTTACAATAACTACACTGCAAGTTTTCATGGATGCATGACTCTGCTCTGTTAACATGAAAATGCAACCTGCAAGTGTTCATTTATGTATTTCTGTAAATGAAATCCACAACCTGGCAGAGATGAAAGAAGATCAGGTCTCTGCCTTCTCCAGTCTCTGCTCTCACTCTAGAGATCTCTTGGTCTCTCTTCTTTCATCTACAGCACTAGGCTAAGGTGCTTGCTGGTAGTAGATGGCATACTGCATTCACATAAGAGGAGGAGGAATGCTAAGATAAAGCTTTCATACCAGAAAGAAAAATAAAATATCATATTTTTAACTATTTATGAAGCAAACCATTAATAAAACTGGCTTCATCAGAACATTTCATTTAGGTTCTTTTGCCTTCTGAAAACTTTCTGAACTTTAGGATACTTGCAAAATTTTAGCATGCTAGAATAGTAAATGTTCTTCTAAAATCTCCTAACAACCTCTCTTCCCATCATCCTTAAGAAGCCCAGACTGGGAAATCAAGAAAATCAGCCCTGTTTTGTGAACAGTTGGTTTCAACAAGCTGATTCTTTGCTTTAGCAATTCATTACTTTTTCACAATGGTAACTGCTGAGTGTTTTCTCCCTTTGCAAAGAGCTTTGAGATGTACTGATTAAAAAGTTTTGACAAATGTGATGATATAGTTATTTGTCACAGTGGCACCTGAGAAATAATGCTTAGAAATTAATGTAGAAACTATTAATGTATTGCTCTAACACTTGGATAGCTCAAGTGAATAAGCAATAGGTGGATACTTGACAGAATGTGTTACAAGTAATCCAAATCTCATTTTAGTCTTGAAATCTCTCGGTAGAGATGTTTAAAAAGTAGAATTTATGACCTCTGGGGAACTTGAATATTTGAGCTAGAAAGCAGATTAAAATCCTATAAAGGATGAAAAGGCAAAGCAATGAATATTTTCACATAATGAAAACCTAGCTAAAAACTAGGAGCAAAACCTCTCTGTATTTTAAGTGACTCTGCATATTAACATAATTTTCTATAGTGGAAACAAAATTTCCAAATTAAAATTATTTTTAGTTGTTACGGCTTAATTTTGTCAGACTCAACCTAAATAACTGGGTTTGAATTGAAAAATATTTTCTGAAAGTAATGTTTTTTTGTTAAAATTTTTGTCCTGTTTCTATCCTTATTTTAATACACACAATGTCAGTAGTTTTTCTGGTAATATCTGGATCACTAAATTATATATATTCCTGAGGGAATTAGCAACTACATCAGCCAAACCACTCTCCATAATATTTGACAAATAGTGACAGTTGGGTGAAGTCCCTGGTTATTGGAAAAAGGGAAACATTGCACCCATTTTTTAAAAAGTGTAGAAAGGAGGACCCTGGGAACTACCAAACTGTCAGCCTCCCCTCTGTGCTTGGGAAGTTCGTGGAACAGCCTCCTAGAAGCTATGCTAAGGCACATGGAGGACAGGGAGGTGGTTCGAGACAGGTTTCACCGAGGGCAAGTCCTGCCTGACCAACGTAGTGGCCTTCTATGATGGAGTGGCTACATCTATCTGGACTTCTGTAAGGCCTTTGATATGGTCCCCCACAACATCCTTCTCTATAAATTGGAGAAATATAGCGTGCACTATATTTGTCATAGAGTTGTCAGATGGTGAGGAAATTGTGCATCATTCATTTTGTATAGTTTGTTATTCCTATTATTATTACCATTTTAAATATATTTATTATTATCTTTTCCTGTACTTGGATAGCAAACTTTTTTTGTCTCAATCCACAAGTTTTCTTTTCTTCCTGATTCTCTCCCCTATCCCCTGGGGAGGGGGAGTGAGTGGCTGTGTGGTACTAGATTGCTGGTTAAACTATGA
>WHYT01016338.1:57649-83136 GCA_009806455.1 Tetrax tetrax | reverse complement strand
TCATTTACAGGTTTGGGGGTTTTGAGGGTTTTGTTTTGTTTTGTTTCTTCATTCCATGGTTGCTGCTCAAGATGGGCTGTATTGGTCATCAAGTCATTGGGTGGTGAGAAATTGTGCATAATTCAGGCTTTATGTTTGTTTTGATTTTTAAAAATTATTATTATTAATCTTACTGATGTTTTTTTCTATTATCATTATCATTACTATATATATAAAAAAACCCTATCTTTTCCTTTGCTGTGCTAGTAAATTGTCTTTATCTCAACCCATGAGTTTTCTTCCCAGTTCTCTCCCCCATCCCCTGGGGAGAGGGAGGGTGATTGAGCAACTATGTGGTACTCAGTTGCTGACTGTAGCTAAACCACAACAAATGCATTGCTATAATAATCGGAGAAGACTTATTTTCTTGGCAAAATAGGCAATAGCTTATGTACCCCTGAAAAAATTCTTGAAGAAATTACCTAAAAGCTTCACAGACTTGATAGTCATTTCACATTTGGTCCCTTTTAAGCACAATTCTATGAAGACGTAACAAGTCAAATTGCCCAAATTTGGGGCAATTTTTATGCAATTGAAGTTATGACAAAATTTGCATTTACTTCATTGGAATGAGAATGTGTTATTTGATCTAGAATTTCAGAGAACTGCATCCTCTTACAGTATCGTGTTAACTTATATTTCAAATAAACATCAAAAGATGGATTTAATATCAGACTAATAACAAAATAAATCAACTCCTGGATGTTTCTGACAGTGAAAATGGGTTCAGCATTCTGTTGAAAACTGAGTTTTTCCAGTCAGTAGTTTAACTTCTTTTACTGACAAACATACACTCATTATTGGTACTGGGAATAGATCCCCATGCAGTAGAAAGTGTTTAGTAATTTGACATTTAGTACATGCACAGTACAGTAGTTTAATTCCTGGTATCAAGAACCTCATCTTCATGTATCAATCACTGCGTAGTAAGCTGTTTAAGTAATGTGAAAAAGCAGGTGATGTGGCACAGAAGGACGAACTGGTGACCACGACAACATGATGCCGTGAAGTATTCTTACTGCCCAGTACAAAGTTGTGAAGACCAACAAATAAGCCCCATAAAAAATATTTGCTATAGCTATCCTGTAGTTTTCCAAACCCACTCTCAACACTATTCAAAGGCGGGGTGGGGGGGGAAGAAGATGACCTTGAAAAGGATGTCCATGTCAGACTCTGCTTTTACTATGGATGTTCGTGCAGTTGCTCCAATGGAGTCTACTTGCATATGTTTCCAAGAAGTAGACAACGTGCTGTTGAGGGGGTGTTTGTTTGGGTTCCCCCGTCCCTCTCCAGGTATGCTGTATAGGATTCTTCTCTGCACAGTGTTTTAATACTATTTTAGTGCAGAATTACACCAGTGGTGTTTCCAAGTATTGTAACTTATTCCATGTTGGACTTCGGATCCTAAAAGGCAATTAGTTTTAAAATCGGCTTGTTGCATTTCTGTGTTTGCATTTGAGTGAATTGCAAGAGCTAAATTGTCTCAGTCCAGGAGCTGAATAAAAATTCTTGTTTGTCAGCTGCGGCAGTTCAGTGGAATGTAAGTGTTGTACATTTTGGTGGTCTGTTACTACTTCTTGAAGAGCTGCTCTGTTGTTTATTTTTCATATCACCTATATCTGCAAAACCTCTCCAGCTACAGCTACCCTTTCTAATCATAAGGATTTCACTTCCTCATTAGTTAGTGGCTGTGACCAGGATTTTTGTAGCAGCTGTTAGACATTAGGCACCAACTCTTGCTCCATTTCAGTGAGGCTTGCATGCTCTGGTGGTTGTGACTCCCTGAAAGTCCAGCTTCTGTTGCTGAGAATAACAGAGGAGAAGACAAAACTAGCAGCAGAATCTGCTGTTCTTTATGAGGACAACACTACTTGTGAGAATAGATTTGGATGAGAGAAGGCATCCTTGTTACAGGTTTTATTATGCCCTGAGCTGTTACTCAAGTTAGACTTGCTTGATAGGCACTGGTTGCATAAGCAGTATTTTGGAGGGCATCAGAGGTATGTTGGATTGCAGTACAGCTTATTCAGTGCTATGGTTAGATCATTTTCTGATGTCGAAATATGTAGTCTGTATCATTTGGATCCATTTAGGTAACAAAGTAGTAATCGGTGATTGATTGCTTCCTCAGCAGGAAATTATATATTATTTCATCTTTACCCTGTATCTTACAGATTTTAACTCTACTGGGAACTTTCTTCTCTCTGTGTCTGGCAGCTACATCTTCAGCTTCAAGAACTCATTGATAAAACCTGGTGTCTGTTGGCTTGTCCCTGTGCTCCCTGTGACCTCATCATTCTCCCTTGGGCTGCGAGCAACAGTTTAAGCTTTGGTTTCAGTTATTGCAGTACATCACGCTGCCGCTAGACCACCGTGTCAATTTTACGAAAGCTTTTTATTGTATTAAAAAAATTAAACATGGAGAAGTTGAGCTGCTGTTTATGGATGAGCCATTTAGAGCTTATTGAATTTAAGTAATAAAGGATTCATAGTTTAATAAATTTCCATTTGCCTTACACTTTACGATATGACATAAAGACAAGATTGGAAGATGTACTGAACTACTCAGATCAATTGGGATTAAATGGAACAGAGTGATTCATTGATTCAGAATGTCAGTTTCTCGCCACCCAATAAACTTTAATTTGCTTTTCTGTTGTTTTCTCTGCAAATGATCAATATTTAGAATTCAGTGCAACTGTGCTGCTTAAGAGATACATATTTTCTTAAAGGGATTAAAACCTTTTTGTGTAGTTTTTTTGTCATATTGGTCATTAGCCATTTGATTTGCTCTTAAATGACTAAAATTAGTAGCTGAATGTGTGTGGGGATTTCTAAAGATAGCTGATGAACTGTTAAGCTCCTTTGGGAGACTGCTGTAGAAGAAAAGTAATAAACCAGGGAAGAGGGGCTCAAAACATCAATCCTTTGTTCCCAGCAAGCCAATATCAAAGCATCCTTTATCATCTAGGGACGTTTATGAAGTGTGGTGTTAGCGCTTGAGATGGTGTCGCATTCATTTAGAATGGCTCATTTAGGACTTTTAGTCCATTAAAGTAAGTTATCTTCCAATACAACTGAAAGCACAAATGTTGGCTCCAATGTCATGGCTGATAACTGTTTATTTTGGCAATGGCTGTACTCTCAGTACACCACAGAATGGCAATCTTGTACATAGAAAGACAACATCAGAATCTTGTTTCAAAGGTTAGGAATGGTGCTATTTGTAGGGAGATCGACAACTTCTTGGAAAAGAAATATTAAAATAAAAAATGATAGAGTATAAATAAGTTGAAAGAATGGATATGTACTCGAGACAGTTGCATTCATATATTGCTTTAAACCTCCATAAATTGTATTCTCAAAGACTTCCTGGAAAGGAAAGGAAACTCTGAGGCCAAACACTAGTGTTGTTCTATTACCACAAATATGCCTCTTTTTTCTAAGAAATGTTTTTCAACTCCTTTTTATTTCTATTAAATTTATTTCTATTCTCTTTATTTTGTCTTTTTGGAAACTATGTGGGTGTTAGATAGTTTTCCAATTGGCTTTCTGGCTTGTCACATTCTGGTTTAATTTTGTTTCTCCCAAATGTGCTAACACATACTTCTGTACTTCTTGGTCCTTTTTTTTTTATTTATTAAGGCAAAGTATTTTAGCAATTATGTCAAAATTCAGAGGAGTTTTAAGGAAGTCTAGTATAGGACAAATAGTAGCAGTCTGTATCATAAAAGGAGAATGTTAATGTGAGAATGAGGTTAACTTAGAACTTCTTTTTAAGCACCAGCAATAGCCTTCCTTATATGTCTTTTTTGACTTTAAACTTTGTCTTTAAATAGTTTACTGTAAAATAATTAAAATGGAAAGAGTCTTATAAGACAGCAATTATTGTTAATTACTTCTTAGATGTTTTGATTCTAAATGCACAATTGTCTTAGTAAAATGAAAACAACCCTGTAGACAGAATTGGAATTTAATATAAAGAAGCAAAACACTGTTTCTTCAGCACAAATCACACTTTAATTACTAGTACTAGCATACTAGTTTCAGGAAAAATAAAGTTTCAAAATAAAAGTACAACTTAATCAATATTCAGCAGTATAATGACTGTAAAGGAATGAAAAATCCTATTTTAATATTTTACTTGTGATTTTCTTCCTCTTAAACTTGTGGACTGTAGGGAGAGCTTTTCAATGTTAGATGCCTTAATGTGAGTATTTTAACTATAGTTTTTTGGTAAAATAATGTTAAAAGTTATTTAAAATAAAACAATTTTGTGAAAAATTATAGTCCCGAATAAAATCTCAGCTAGAGAATTTATTTTTCCCAAGGAACGGGAAAATTATTTTATTACTAATAGAAGTCATAGGTAAGCATTAAGGAGGAAAAAGTGCCATCTAAAAATTCTCTTGGATATATTTTTAATTGCACTTAATTTGTCTTGTGGTATTTGTATTTTTAAGTTTCTTGTTATGAAACTTAAGATAAACATGATCGTCCAACACAAATTTGGGAATAGAATCTTTAACCGGTATCTTCTGTTGTCTAACAGCTTTTTCGCTGTGCACTTTCTATACGTGCTATGTGTTTACCACAGCTCTTAGCGTAGTCTTATTTCCACTGGACAGTTTGCAAAACAGTTACATAAGGGGAGATTGCTATAAAAGATTTTTTTTATTATTATTACTGCATGATATATTAAAGATCAATAGTTGTCTGTGCAGTGGAAGTACATTCCCCAGTGTATATGGCAAAGGGTAGAAGTGACACCAAGTGACTCTTAGTATAATTCTCCTCCACTCCTTGGTGTAATTTAACTGGGTATAGATACTAGCTGATATGGATGTTACACAATTGATGACAGAAGAGGAGTATTTTTATTCTTGGTTATCACAACACATCAGCTATGAATGTGTATTTTTTAATATTAACCAAAGAGAGATAAACGCAGTCTTTGGTTAAGTCCCTAAGGTAAGATAGTGGAAGCACAGGAGACATCAGTATCAGTAGATTAAACATGCTTGGGGATGTTCATTGGAATAACTTGCAGCTGTTGCGGAGTCTGTCAGCCTACAGAAGAGAGTCACTGTGTGCAAACTACGTATTAAAAATGGCCTATGGAAAGGTTTGATTTTTAACTCTGGAAATTGTGCCTGGTAGCTATGTGAGGGAGTGTTATGTGCAAAACACGTGAGGGACCAGCTGAGCTGATGAGCTGAGCAAGGGACCAGGGATGAGCAGAGCAAGGCCCCAGGCACCCCCATCTAAATCTATTGGCTTCTCTCTGTGGGTAGAAGAGGTGGCAGTAGATGACCTCTGCTTTTCTGCAGCATAGTGAACCTCGTAAGAACAGTGGGAAAATTGTTACTCAGTATACTACAGGCGAGTTAGGGGGTGGATAACTGTATTATATTAAAAAGTTGTATTCAGTGCAATTTGTAACTTGCTTGAGACTCGCTGAACTCGTGTTTAATAAGGTTTCTAAAGCAAAGTAGGCCCATAATTTGTATAATCTGTAAAACCAGGCAGTGTTATGTATACTCCATGCTGGACTGAAGACGCATATATGTGTGTAGAGCAGGATCCTAATGCTTTAAACTGTGAAAATTTAAGTAACACATTGTGCAGGCTTTTTTTTGGGGGGTACTAATTCTGGCTTTTGAAAAACAAGATGATACAACTAGAATCTTGGAATGAGGTGAAGGTATTTCTGTAACTGTGATTACAGTGTCTTATCAGCTGTTATCCTCTTCTGCTCGTGGTTACTGTTATTTTAGTGGAAAGAAAAAATAATAAGGCAGTAGTAATTGCTCCTATTACTATTTCATTGCACTTATAAAGTGCATCCGGAAATACCTTCTGTAATTATTACTGAAAATAAAATTATTAAAGCCAAATTCAAATTTATGTAAAGTCCTATCATATGGAACGCATACCATGCATGTTTCTTTATGGCAATATCTTTAGTCAAATATTTGTCAATTCAGTTCTTCAGTGTCAAACAAGCAGAAGGGATTTTTTTTTTTTTTTTAAACTGCTTTTGAGCAGGTATGCTTTTAAACCATAAGGTTCAGTGTCCTATTTCATCACAGATTGGTTGGCTTTTAAGATGTTACAGGAATAAACCATTGTTTAGTTCTGAACAGTAAACATATTACATATTGGAATATTACTGCAGCAAAAGAAGCATGGCTGGCAGGTCCAGGGAGGTGATTCTCCCCCTCTGCTCTGCCCTGGTGAGACCCCACCTGGAGTACTGTGTCCAGTTCTGGAGCCCCCAACAGAAGAAGGATGTGGACCTGTTGGAGTGAGTCCAGAGGAGGGCCACAAAGATGATCAGAGGGCTGGAGCACCTCTCCTGTGAGGCCAGGCTGAGAGAGTTGGGGCTGTTCAGCCTGGAGAAGAGGAGGCTCCGGGGAGACCTGATAGCGGTCTTCCAGTACCTCAAGGGGGCCTACAGGAAAGATGGGGAGAGGCTGTTCAGTAGGGCCTGTTGTGATAGGACAAGGGGTAATGGGTTTAAATTGGAGGGAGGTAGATTCAGATTAGACATCAGGAAAAATTTTTTACAATGAAAGAACAGGTTGCCTAGAGTGGTGGTGGATGCCAGGACACCCATCCCTGGGAACGTTCAAGGCCAGGTTGGAGGGCGCTCTGAGCAACCTTATCAAGTTGGAGATGTCCCTGCTCCTTGCAGTGGGGGTTTTACTGGATGATCTTTAAAGGTCCCTTCCAACCCAAACTAGTCTATGGTTCTATACAGAGGGGTACACAAGACTTCTTTCAAAGAGCATACACTTCTAAAAAGCACTGATGATCTTTTTTTTTTTTTTGGGGGGGGGGATATGCAGACACTTTCAGCAGGCATGTAACACTGTAGATCTTTGGATTAAAAGTATATCTCGTGTGTTCATTTCTGTGCTGGATTACTTCCAACACTAACTCCTAGTATGATTTTCATAAAATATTCTGAACGCTTGCAGTATTTTTGTTTGATGTTACTCTTTCAACACAGATTAGTAACTATTGAGTTGTAATGGTAATGAAAAGTCTTGAAGAAAGACTTAACTAACTCAAAGGAGTGCTACTGATACTTTGTCATTCTGCAGGGCTGCAATTTATGCCTTGCGTTGTAATACAAAACCTACATTAAATGTACCTTGGAAGTACTGTTTGCGTTTTGCCACTGGAAAGTACCATTTGAATGAACTAGAAATAAATAACTGACATCTTAAAATATATTTCTTTTAAAAATGAACAACATGCAGTTTTACTAAGGCAAATATACTTCTTATATCAGAGGCTGTTTTATTTGCAGCAGTGCTATGGGAGGGAAGAGACAGACTCTGAGCAGCAAGTGAAGTAAAATGTTTATTTTTTAATAAATACACTTTTGAAGTCTAAGGCATGGTTGTGAGCTGTATATCTAGGAAAGATGAAAAGTAAATGTTTTTAAAAAAAGAAACAAAAATGACAATTTTCTTTAAGGCTTATGGTGACTCTGAGTACTGAGTCTGGAAATTGGGCGTGAGCTGGCCACGCGCTTTTGTTAAGATAATAACAAAACTAATAGAAGAATAGGTTTTTATCAAAGGCAGTGATAATGTGCTTTATATGATTAAAGACAGAATGGTGGGAGGTGTTGATGAACACTAGATAACTATCGCTTCATGAAGAAAATCGGTTTTGTTTTTTGTTTTTCCACTTCAGTGGTAGAAAAATCAATGGGCCTATCTGGCGTTTTTTTAATCTAGTCAGTGTGTTACGGCAATCCCAAAGCTCATTTAAATATTGGCTTTCTTTTGCTTTTATTTGGAGCAAAACTTGTAGAATACTGTTAAGTAGAATTTGGTCTCATATGATCAAAGCAGCAAGAGTTTAGTTTGTAGTGGAAACTCTGAAACCTCTTTGCTTGAGCCAGTTCCTCTCAACTTTTGAGCTGAGCTTCACATCCCTTTTGAGAACTTCACTCAGACTCTTCCAGGCAGTTCTTGATGCGTATGAATATTAGCCCATGCTAATATGCAGATCTAAACCACTGATGTTATTGTGCATACAATTACAAAAGTGCATGCAGATGGATATTTTTAAAAATGGTATGCCTTCAAAAGCAAGAATTTATTTAAATCACGTGCTGTACATTTTCATGTTAACTGCTGCCACAGCAGTCCCATCAGTGACCTACCAAGTCTGTTCTCACATTCTAACAAAATACCTCAATTTCTCCGCAGGGGCCGAAATCTACTAAGCTTCATCTGCTTCTCTTGCCCAGTTCATTTAGCCTGTAGATGTGTAGAATTTAATTATAAAACTAGACTAGAATATGAGACAAAACTTTAATAATATTATAAAATTTTAATAATAAAATTAAATTTACAATATCTTAACATAAATATTTTATCGTCTGTGTTGCATAACTTGCTGAATTAAGGAAGTCATTAGTGTCATGTTATGAATATAGATGAAACACAAATTTTGTAAAAGGTCTTATTAATCAGTAAGACACATTCTAAATTAATTGAATTGTTAGATCGTAGGATATTAGCCAGCTCTACAAAGCAGTCTTATCCTTTCAGTTGTGAGAAATGCAGAATATTCGTCACCAAAGCTAATAAAATAGGACCAACAGTTTGAATCAGAAATAAATTAACATAAGGAAAAGACTAATGAATCTTCCCTTTCTTAAAAAAAAATAAAGGGAAAAGAGACTTTCAGAAATGAAAGGCAAGCTGAGATGGTGTTGGCTTTGAAGGGTTTTGTAGGGTCTCTCTATTTTGGGGAGAGACATGCACACTGTTACAGGAAATCCATGTAGGCAGAGACTGAAGATCTGTAGATGCAGAAGCACGTGTATATAGTGATTAAATGTAAGTCCTGAATTCAGGACAATTCTTGTCCTTATATTCTGAGATTTGTTCTTTATTTCTGTAATACCTATGTTTAATAAAAATTAGATATTTGGTAATCTGAAATACCTAAATATTCTAGGATTTCTTTGAGAAGCTTAAGTGAATATATCACTAGTTGAATTTTTCCTCACTTTTCTCTTACTATTCTGCTTGTCCCTTTCTATCTGACTGTGGATTTATGGCCCAAATCATACATCTCTATGCTTGCAAACTGATAACCTGAAGCATTCTGGTCTAGGGGCAACTGCAGCGCAAAGAGGTTAAATATATTGCCCAGTTGTTCCAGAGAAATTTGGCAGCGCAAGCTGTACTATCTGTATTTCGAACAGTAGCTGAGCTCTTCCATTGCAAATGATTCTTCCAGCTTTCAATAGATTGCTGTTTTCCTGTTGCCACATCACCTAAGTAGAGAACGAGAGGATATGACACAGAATCTGTCTTTTAGTACAATGTTCTTGAATTTCTGTTACTTGAAACCCTCATGTCAGAAGACATAATGGGTGCACTCTATCTTTCTCTCTCAGTTTTGTAAAACTTGAGCAGTTTTTTGTTTTTTTTTTTTTTTTTTTTTTTTAAAGTAATGAAAAGGCTTACACTGTAAGGATAATGAGAACTAACACTTGTGTGCCTCTTGGATTTCAAACACTTCTTGCAACTGCTAATTATAATCTTTATGTTGTTGGAGTGAGGAGTATAACATTATTTTGAGTGGAGAAAAAAGTGTAGGTGAAAATCCAAGTAAATTCAGTGGGTATTGAATATTAAAGAAAGTTTCTGTGCGTTCAGTTTTGAGACACAAACTCCTTGCTGTGGTAAGGGAAGTTGCAGGTATGCACTGACAGCCCCTGCCCCAGGCAAATCTCTGATGAATAAGAGTGGTAAATATTAATAGTTAGATTATTTTTTTTCTTACATGTTTAAAAAAATGAATAAAAAGAATTTTCACAAAATGAAAATATTTTAAACTGGAAAACATAACTTTTATTTAAAAGTATCTCTACTTTTTTTCGCCATCTTCATCAGAATACTAATGCCTCAGTTTAGTTCCATTATGCAGAATATGAATTGCAGTTTTCTTATGTGGTCAGAATTTAAATCAGTTGAGGTCTGCAAGATTACTCGTGCCTGATGTGCTGAAGTTAAGCATGATCTGTTTAGATGACCTGCTTTAAATTTACATTTTTATAGGCATGCTTTTTATTACAGAGAGTAAGTAACATTAGTTTCTAAGGAAAAAAAAATAGGTGTAATTTTGTGTCGTAGTTCAGCCCTGATCAGGACCAGACTACTACTCAGTCTCTCCCTCACTCCCCCCACCCTCTGAGAGAATAGGGGGAGCTGGTACAAGGAAAAGCAGCTCGAGGTCTGAGATAAGGACAGGGAGAAATCCTTAAAGTTACTGTTATGGGCAAAACAGACTTGACTTGGGAAAACTATTCATTTATTTCTAAAATTAGGAGGAGAATGGGACAGGGAACAAGGTAACATCCCCCCACCCCTCCCTCTTCCCAGGCTTAATATTATCTCTACTACCTTCCCCTCCTGAGTGGCACAGGGGAGAAGAGGGAATGGGGGTTACGATTAGTTCATCACACGTTATTTTACACTGCTACTTTGTCCTCAGGGGAAGAACTCCTCACATTCCTCCCCTGCTCCATTGTGGGGTCCCTCCCACGGGCCACAGTCCTTCACGAAAGTGCTCTGGCGTGGGTCATCTCTTCATGGGGTGCAGTCCCTCCAGAACAGCTGCGCCAGTGGGCCCTCCATGGGGCCACAGCCTCCTTCAGGCCTCCACCTGCTCCAGTGTGGGGTCCTCCATGGGCCGCAGGTGGATCTCTGCTCCTCTGTGGATCTCCATGGGCTGCAGGGGGACAACCTGCTCCACCATGGGCTGCACCACAGGCTGCAGGGGAATCTTGGCCAGGAGTTGCATTACTCCTCACCCTCCATCTTCACTGACCTTGGCATCTGCAGCTGTTCCTCGCAACAGGCTGGCAGATGCCTCTCAGGATCTAATTACATCTCACTCACATCTCATCTCCTCTCCGCTTCTTGCAGCCAGGCCAGGCTGAGTCGGGCCCAGTCAGCTGCCCAGCAGGAGGCCAGAGGGTGAGGCCTGCAAGGCCCACAAGGCTTGTGCCTCCCCCGCTCAGCTGCTTCACATCTTCTGTTTTCCCTTTTCTTCTGTTTTCCCCTTCTTAAATACGTTATCGCAGAGGCGTTATCAGGAAGCATTCTGCTACCAATGATCTTGGCCTTGGCCAGCAGGGGGTCTGCCCTAGGCCCAGCTGAGGCCACTGAACAAAGGGGAGCAACTTCTAGCAGTTTGTTACAGAAGCTGCCACCGTAGCCCCCCCTCACTAAACAAAACCACAACATCTTGTAATAAAATCTATGCTTCAGCTTGTGGAGGTAAGGGTTGAATGCTATGCAACCACAGGGTCTACAAAATAGAGTGACAATCCTCTCTGAGCTAACCTTCATCTTAACCTTCACAGATGGAGCTCGGTGAGGTAAAAACCCAAAACTTTATTACCCATGCCCAGTAGAGTAAAGGTTGTTTTTCTTTCTCTGGCAATATTAATGATTTTCAGCTGACTGCATTTTAATTAAAAACACCAGGTAGCCTCTCAGCTTCACACACGGGGATGCTGGTGTTTAGCATCTGTGGGCGCTACCTGTGCACACGCAGCCTGTGCAGCCAACATGAGAGCCATTTCTGTGTGTAGGGACGCACTGCACTCTCTTTACATTTTTCTGGGGAGCTAATATCAGTTACCACCAGAGGACTCTGAAGGAGATAAATTCCTGAGCTTTTCAGAACTAAAGGCAGAAAAAGCAGCTTTATTGCTTAAAGAAGCGCTGTGTTAACCGTCCATGCAAGTTGAAAATTATTATTCAAATGTGCATGCCTGTGCACAGAAATGCATGCTGGCTATTTTCACCCATATCAAAAGTGAAATGCCACAGAAAATACCATTGGTCTTATATTATGACTACTCTCTTGATGTTGCATGTACACACAAGTCAAGAAACTTAAAATAAAGGCTAAGGCTGCATGGAACCAAATACTTCAGAGAAAGGGAAAGCAAAAGCAACAGTTACGCTAGTCTGAAAATATTTACTGGTTCTACATGCCTTATGTGCTTTTTAAGCCACTTCTACCTATAAACTTTCATATGACAATACTGAAGACAAAAAATATGATGGAGTATGGCTTCTTTTGCTCAAAAAAATGACAGAACAGATCAGACTTTCTTTTACTTCCAAGTATGCCTGGGAAACAACTCTGTGAATTAGAACATCCAGTTTTGGTAAAAATTTTGTAAAGATGCTTTCCCTGAAACTATAGCACATGGGTACACTGACTTTCATGTGAATGGAAAGAAAATATGTTCTTGGGACAGTGCTGCAGTACTATTAGGCTTTGCTTAGTCAGGTGGATAAGGGCAAAAAAAAAAAGAATCAAACCAGTCTGATATGGTACTATGCAAACTGGAAAATAAGTGGTTGAAATATATGTAGTTGGAAAGTGAATATTTATAAAGTAGCTGCTGTCATGCTGAAGTCCTCTAGCAGAACATCAGTTTTTCTGTTTTCTTAAGAAATATCTGAGTGACACTTTAGATTCTGTATGCAGAATACTAGCCCTGGTAATTTGTGAAGTTTTGAATAATGATACTCTAGCATGCATATGATACTTTGTTTCCTATGTTAACTGGTAATTTTCCCCTCCAAAATATTTTAGTTAACATAAGGTGCTTTAATAGTGCAGTATTTCCCAAGCTATTTCTGCTTACAAAAATGTTTGCATCTGTGACAGAATTTGTTGGGTTTCTGATCTATACTAGCATGAATTATTGTATCCCTGCTGAGATGACGAATGTACTCATAACAAGACCTTGTGTTATAACCCATATTTTGAGAATAAGTAGTATTAATTTGCTTGTAGTTTTTCGTTTCTGTTCTTGTGGGCATCAATTTTCCTTCCATTAAAGGTTCCCTTATAAAGTGCTGTTAAGATTAAAATACCTTAAACTAAGATTAAAATACAGTTGTGTTACACTTTAAAGTAAAAAAAAACAATTAAATTGCATAAGCACACTGATGAAAAAGGTTAAAAATTGAGGGGCTGCCTAGAATGGTCTTTTTAGTGCTCCTGTGATTTTCTTAAGATGATATTGAGGGGGAAGCCTGTGTTATCAATATTATCAAAGATTACTGGAGCACTTTGTTTCTTTTAAGCATAATAGCCATTTCAAAATGTAATGTTGAAAGTAAACAAAAACTGACTTTGTAAACTAAAAGAGCAGACTCATGGGGCTTTAGTTTGTATTAAATATTGCATGCAGTGCTATTGATTCATGGCACTTTATAGCATAATTGTTGATATTCTGGTTGAGAATTCCTGCAGAGCCGTGATTTTAAAGGCCAATTTTCTGTGGGAAAATAGAAGTTAACAAATAGCTGGAAAAAGCAAAAACCTATACAGTATACTCATCTCTTTGTTTCCAACAAAACTTTATTTGACAGCACTATTTAAAATAGTGTCACTTTATATAGGTACATCATTCAGTTCTAAGGTCCTACTAGTTTCAGCAAGGCAGGTCCTGTCAACAAAACAAGCCCACAAAGTTTCTGCCCACGAGAGCTTTTAATATTACTTTATATGTGACATGCTAAAACAGAAATTATCATTTGTGAACACAGTAGGAGAAAAAAGCATCGGCAAAATGCAATAGCTAAGACAAAATAAAAACTTAATTCCTTGATTTCAAAGATGCCAAATGTGCAGTTCCTAATTAAGTCTTTTGCTGCCTTTTCTAGTCTTGCATTTATTTAAGCTTCCCAACAGAGTCTGTGAATAATCTGATCTGACTGGAGAGCTGCTGTTTTATGTACAAGAGACTACTGTTTTTATTTTACTGTTGCATTCACTACGCTGACCATCATAGAATCATAGAATGGTTTGGGTTGGAAGGGACCTTTAAAGGTCATCTAGTCCAACCCCCCTGCAAGGAGCAGGGACATCTCCAACCAGATCAGGTTGCTTGGAGCCTCATCCAGCCTGGCCTTGAACATTTCCAGGGATGGGGCATCCACCACCTCTCTGAGCAACCTGTTCCAGTTTTCCACCACCCTTAGTATAAAAAATGTCTTCCTAATATCTAATCTGAATCTACCTCCCTCCAATTTAAACCCATTACCCCTTGTCCTGTCACAACAGGCCCTACTGAACAGCCTCTCCCCATCTTTCCTGTAGGCCCCCTTGAGGTACTGGAAGACCGCTATAAGGTCTCCCCGGAGCCTCCTCTTCTCCAGGCTGAACAGCCCCAACTCTCTCAGCCTGTCATCATGTCGTCCTGCCTGTCATTCTCCCACTTGCCAAAATCCTGCAAGAAGGACAACTGTTTAGTTTTAAGTGTTAAGGTAGTAGTGGTTGTAAGAAAGCATCCATCCTGTAATAAACTTCCTTTAAAGATAGACAGCAAGGGGCACTAGACCGGTGGGGTCATCCTTGTTTTCTGGGATTCTCAAGGCAAGGGCTGACCATGGGCAGGAAGCAGCTGGAGAGCTAGGAGCCCGTGCTCCAGAGGCTTTGTTAGCTTGGATTCCTTTCAGATTTGCAGGTTATGGTCAAGGTGCAGCTTGTGGTGCTGGTGGTATTTGCATCTGCACACAGAGTCCATTGTGGAAGGTTTCAGTTGTGCTCAACAACCTCAACACCAGCAAATGCATTTGCTCATAGGTGCATCACCAAGGAAAGCAGCTTGTTACTGGGCCCATTGTGCACGTTACCAGTATACCTTGTGAAGTTTCTATGGCAAACTGGCAGGGAAGTAAGCAGATTTTTGGCAAGGGCAGGGAGCTAGAATGCTGTGCTGAAAAAATAATCAAGTCCTGCTGTCTGATTTATCACAGAACTATGTCATTTTGATGATGATTTCTCCTAATTTGTCCATTATCATAAGATGTATATGTATATTTATACTGTATGTATCTATTTATACTGTATGTATAAATAGTTCGTCTTGAATAACATTGATTTAATAAAACATTATCTATAAAGAAAACAGTGTGCAGTTAGCACTCCACATGTCCAGCACTAAAGAGAGACGTTAGGTGCCTAGTTCATACACTCTGATGACAGCGTATGAAAAAGAAAGGGAGGGTGAGCTCTTAGCAGCTCACTCTAGGATTTCTTGATACTTTGACAGCAAAGATAGTGTGCAATTTTATGCCCCAAGCTGCTTTTGCTGCACCACTCTCTGTTCTCTCCTTTCTCTCAGTTGTGCTATTACCGTTTACCATAAATCACATTGCTGAGATAATGAAAAATACTTTTCTGTAACAGGAATGCACTCAAAAAGGAGCAGGCAATATTTTAAAAGATTGTTTCAGCCCCAGACAACTGAACCAGAGTGCAGCAGGCGGAACAGGCGGTGTTGCACACTGCTTGTTTGTATGGCAGGGGTAGAAACATAATTTGAAAATGCTGGGCCCAAGCAACTCGACTGCACTGACAATATATCACTAAATAGCGCTCTGAAGCTGTCTCCAAGGAGAACCTTCAAAACCAAACTGAAGAAATATAAGTAGTGGCAGGTAGAGATGGTAGTCACTCAGAATACGCGATGACACTTGGGAAGCATGAAGTAGCTATAAACCCTGAGTCCCCGGCCCTAGTGCTTCTGATCAGTCTTGGGACCGCTTAGTAAGATATATCTTACCTTGCTGTATTTGGACCATGATTATTTAATGCCTTCTACTTGTTATTATTTGCTTTTTTAGCTCAAAACAAGAAGCCTGCCCATAAGTCTAAATAAAACTGTCTTTTGTATGACTGTGTAGATGCTAGGAAGCAAGCAAGGGGCAAGTGGAAGCCAAGACAGACATGCATTTAGAGTCCTCTGTCTCTCTAGGGCTGGCAAATATGATAGAGCTGTGTTTATAGACCATATTGACAAGTAATCTGTAATCTATTTGGGGAAAGTGGAGTCCAAAGGGAGATTGCTATCAAGTGTCAAAGAGTCAGTGTTACCAACACATTACTTGAAGGATTTGCTAACTCTAACGAGCTCTGGAGTTGATACAGAAATTTTTCAGCACTTACTAGACCCAATGTGAACTTTCTGTAGAGTAGCTTTGTTTTATTCTTGATGGAAAAATGTTTGGGTAAGAGTTATAATTCAGACTTCATACTAAATAGTTTTTTCACTATCAGGTAGAGGCTGCTTAAAGTGATTTCCATCTGAATTTTTCATAGTATTTTTTTTAATTTTCCTTCCTAATCCTCTTTCACGTATACAAAATTTATTTAGGAATGCACATGCAGGGTAAAGAGCTAGGAAATCTGTGCAGTTATAGTGAGTATTTTTATCAAAATTTGAATAAACATCTTCTCTATAAAGTTGGATATAGAAATCCTATTTCATGGGAAAAACATTACATTTATTTTATATATGAAGAGAACAAAAATATTAGACCCTACTCCTGAGGAGTTCTTAATTAATTAATGTGTATTGATTGTTATTTTGCCAGCTTGAGGCCTTGATATAATTTTCTATTTCCATACTACAAGTGTTACATCCAGCCTTCCAGTTCATTTTGTGCTTGTCTTCTGGTTTGGTTAATCATCTACTAGTTTTGTGTTTACAGTGCTAAGATAAAGTTTTCTAGCTGTGGCTAGAACAACGAGCAATACAGTGGCTCATCAGAACATTAAAAAAGTGAATACTGACAACTTTCGTATTGTTTCCTCTCACATTAAATTCACATGTTGTCCCCAAAATCTTGTCTGATCCTTCTCATCTGCACCAACTATAAAAGGTGAACTTCAGAATACCTAGCTTACCTGAACTGTCTGACTAACCAGCTAATTAGCCTTTCTGAAAAGTAGCCTGTTTATTTTCAGAAACCAATATTTAATACTGCAACTGAAATGAAAGTGTAGATTGTTATTAACTGCTGTTACTTACTTTGTGATACATATTTTATTGCTTTCCTGTTGTTGATGGCAAAGATTAATGAAACTTTTATAAAGTTGGATAGAAATGAGGAGGGTACTATATTAAACTACCCCAGCTTGCTACACACTAATTATTGTGTCAGATCTCATTAGAAGACAGATGCACACACAGAAGTGTGCTTATTTATTTTAACATGTCTGCTTCAAGAAAGGACTCGGCAAATTTGAGAAGGGATTGCAGGTGAATATTCTACATAAATCAATTTACAATAACATTTTTCCCTTTGACTATCCTCCATCTTGTGTTTCAGCAGAAGAGCAGAATAGTAAGGATTAGGGAAGTACTGTGTTTTGGGGGCAATGGGGGATAGGAAAGGACTTGAATTCAGCACACTCTGCTCTAAGGAATTACTTAAGTGATTATGAGACTATCATTAGCAAATGAGATATCTCAATGTTGTTGGTACCTACACTTCATATGCAAGCCTCTTAAATCTGATAAATAAGGGCAGAAATCTTGAGATAGGTGTTCTCATGAGAATCAGAGTTCTGTATTGAAAATGGGATACGGAAGAAAAATGTGTAACTTCGATGTCTATATATATAACAAATACAATGCAGCAAAACCAATGTAACTATTTTTATTTGAACTTAATAGAAACAATATATTTCAATTCATTATACGTGATCGTTGTCTGTCTACTCCCATCTACGTGGTTCTTACTGATGAAGAGGAGAAAATATGATGAAAGAATGGGAGATTGATCTCTGGTGTCTGCGGTCATATGGTTCTTTTCTACCTTCTCTGGGTTGTATCTTTCTTCTCAGGAAGTCTCAGTCCCTTGCTCCTTTACATGAGAAGACTTGGATATTGCGACTTTTTCCTTTCTCAGAGGCTCCCTTTTTTTTTTTTTCTCAAGAATAATCAGGGTTTGCAGAGAGATGATGTGTTCCCACGTCTTGTTCCAAATACGGAAAGGCCAATGAGTCAGGAAGTTTTGAAGTTTGTGAGGTTGTGTCTGTAAGAAACGAGAAATGTTGCTCATGATTTCTTTTTCATTCTGTCACCATGAGCTAATTGGAGAAATTGGCTTTCCAATTTGATCATAGGCTAATAAGTAAATTTTTAGGGACCTAGGAGCATTGTGTTTCTCCACAGGTATTATTCTGCAATAACAAAAAGTAGACAATAATGTATGAATGTCAGAAACCTACTAAACAATTATCTTATGTTAAATCATTTGATTACAATTGTTTTTATACTCAACATTGTGATACACATTTTGCCTCTTCAAAAATTGTAGGAGTCCTGCAATTCTAGACAGTCAAATGCTTTTCTTTAATGATGAAACAGGCTTGCATTCTGAAATACTCTATTTAATATGCTATCAAGAGCTAGACTTTTGGAAACTTCCTGAAGACCCTCTCTTGGGCTAAATACTGTGCTAGGAGAGTAGTCACATCATATACTACAGTGCAGATAAAATCATTGCTGTGGTCCCTAGGACATTTCCTGGTGCAAGAAGGAATAGGAAGATAAAAACTTGACCATGAAGTTGATCTTTTCATCCCTTTCTCAGGACTTTCAGTTCTTGTGGAACCCCTTAATTCTACAGAATGGAATTTCTCTTCATAACTCTCAAAGCTGAATTGTACTGCTTTCTTCCCTCTGGCCCCATGAATACTCAAACATTAACCTTCTAGAAAACTGGAAGATCTGTTAAAACCATAATTTAAATAACAAAACACCCCTACAAAATAGTTGTGTGTCATAGCAAAAAAAAAAAAAATTATCTCAGTCTACAGAAAAGAAATTTTTTTAAATAATATTCTGTGCAGATTGTCTGCTTTTGGTATGCATGCTTTCACTTATATTAATCTAACTTTTATGAAAGCTTTTTTCAGTGTTTCTTAATTAGACCAGATAGTCATGGAACTACTTTAAATAAATGATATGCGAAGACCTCCACTGATATAGAAGTTCTAAATAAAAATCTAAATCTTGCTAGTATCCTTCATCAAAAAACTCTCTGAAGACATATGCCAAAAAATCTGTTTCTTCTTTTTGCTGCTCAGAAATTACATGCATGAATGGGTTTTATTTTCCTGTTAAAAGGACATCCTCCTGGAAAGCAATACATTAACTAGGGACATTGGGCTAACATCTTAACAATTGTGTTCAACTATAATGTAATCAAGTATTGTTCTCTTAGGGGTAAGTTGGTTGTGACAACTGAAATAGAAAGTTCTTGAAGAAAAATGTGCAATGTGTAATCTTTCTTTCAGTAAATGATAAAAGAACCTGATGTCTGACTTGACCTATAGTTGACATTCCAGCACCACTTCTAGCTGCAGTGATTTGTCATTAGCTTGCTCAGTATGTTAGGGGGAATTATGTGTTCTTCTAAGAAAACAGTGAACTGAAAATAGAGCAAGTAAATAGATAAACCTCTCCACAATTCTGTAGGCTTTTTCCTTCAGAAATCTGAACCACAGACCTATGGAAACATGTACTTACTGAAGATCTGCACATGTCTCATAATAGGAAGTTATGCATTAAAATAATACCTTGTAGTTGTTTTCTGATTTGAGTGAACCTAAAGGGACTGCAAACTGACATAAGAAGATAGCCTGGCCTACTCTGCCAAATATGCAGACGTGAACAAAACGCTGCTCAGTATGTACCCGCGTGTTTCAAAGTTGTGCATGCAACACAAGAATAGAGAGGATCTGCTTTACACAGAGTTTATGAACAAAGCTGTATGAAACATTATTCTATCTACCAAAAGAAACCAAGATAGAGTAAAATGAAATTTTGTCCTTTACTGTCTTCAGCTTTGCCAGAAATTGATTTAGAAAGTATCTTTGTTTTTTATCTAATTGAAAATAGGGGTGAAGGGAGGGGGGAGGCTGAAAGAACATGTGAATTATTCATCATCATAGTTGGTATCTCTTATTCAAACATGTCTGAAGAATGCAGCACAATGTAGAAAAGAGGAGATGTCTGAGAGGTTGTTCTGATGATACCGTACTCGGTTCTCGTGAATGGAGTGTTTTCAATACCGGCTTCTGTGTACTATAGCATAATTAAGAGCTTGATGTTTCCTCGATTTGTGTGCTCAGAAGTGGGATGAAAGGAAGGAGCACTGGGGAAGGAGTAGCGGGTTGTTTTCTTCCAGTACACTTCAACGAGTGCGATTGAGCCTGGGGTGCCCCAGGAGACAGAGCTACTTTACTAGATCCCGGTAAATAAGCAATTACATGGGAAGCATGAACAAACTGATTTACTGGAAAACATTGATTATTGTTTTCTTTTCTATTCTCTTCCCCTTTTGTTTTCATCTGTTCCTGCTTTTGGAGTTCAGAGACTATATGCATAAGGTTGTTACAGATAGCTTTTTTTTTTTCCCTTTTTTTTTTTCCTCTTAAAAAAAGAAGTCAGACTTCGGATTTTTATATTTTTTTTCTATATGTATTTTGGATACTTCATTAAACATGTTTCCAACCTGTAATGGCAGTTTTTCTGCATAAGTTTTATGCATCACTCTGATTCAACCTAGAAAATGAGTAAAGTTGTAAAGCATGTAGCTAGAATATGTAAATAAACGTGGGAGCTTATATGCAAATAAACTGAGCTGCCACTTAATTATTCAGCTTGCTCCACTTCCAGTTGGTTCTTCTGTTCACCTCTCAGATTTTATTTCCCAGACGTTTGGGGTCAATTAAATGGCAGGATATAATGCCACTGCTTTTGGCTTTCACTTAAGTGCATCAACATGATCCCTTGCAAGCCAATAAATATGTTTTTTTACCTTTAATAATTTCCATAGCGCCAATCTTGGTTTTCCCCCTTTTTGATACACTGATGGCTCAGAAGGGATAAGTAGCTTGGAAATAAAATGAAGTAATAAATCATTATTGTTACATAGCAATAACACTTGTTAGGATGATGGTGAAAGACATGAGGTGAGCGATGGAAGGTTCATCAGCAGCTTGGTAGCAGGTATTTCAGCCAGGTGCGTGCTGCGGGAGCAGGCTCCATTTCGCCTGGGGAGGAATGAAGGGCAGTTTTGAAGGAGCCCATTAGTAACGTGCTTGAAGGAATACTGTTGTGCTGCAGTAAAGCTTTTAAGGGGCATCGCTTCAGTTCATGTGGGTATGTGTGGTGTCAGATAAAGGCATCCACACTGGTGCAGCAGGCTCCTCATTACTATAACTTGCAGCGCATGCTGGTAAAAATCAGTGATCTGTCACATAACCTTCCTCTCGTTATCTTTAGTTTTGCTTCTTTAGTTTTATGTCTTTGTTTGAATTAATGTGTTAGTGTTTGTAAAGCACTCCAAAGATAAAAAGACTTATATAGCTACTTTGTATTATTATTATTTTTAATTGTTTCTGTTTGGTATAGTTTCAATTCAAAATACTAATTAACTAATACTAATTTAATATAAAGCAGAAATGGCAGGATATTTGGTGTTTTTCTTTCCTTCTTAAACACTAGAGACTTTAGGAAAGAATCAAGGAGCGATAGGAAGCTGCAACAGATAGCTATTCTTATGGGTTTTACTTCAACCATATTAACCCCATTGACTGCTTCCTAATTGCAGTAATTTAAATATGCCAATGCAATACTCACATAAAAACAGACTCTGAGATCCATCACTTTTCAGTGAGAAAACCTGGAGCTAGGAGAAGTATTTACACAGTTTCTGCTGTCACTGGTACTGAAATGCTTTTTCTCTGAGCGATTAGTCAGGAAAATAAAATGGGAAGCTCTGAGTCATAGCCCACTTTGTGGGTGCACGTAGCCAGGACTGCTGTTTTGCTGTGATTCCATCGTATTCATTTAAAGCTCTGCTTTTTGGAGTGGTAAAGACAGAAGATGATCTTCCCACTGCTGAAGGGGAATTTCAAATACAGAATTGAAGACTCCAAGCCCTGAAAGCACGTAAAAGGGAACTAGCATTTGGAACTTTCTGCATTTAAGTCAGACTTGTGACTTGATACAATGCACCGTTTCTGAAGGAGTTAAGTGGTAAAAGCAGTCATTTGACTCATAGTACTGCATGCATTAAATCATAAGGCAGACAAGGTCAGCTCTCAGACTGAGGGCTGAGATCTTCTACCAAGCATCTCTCCCTGCCCTGATGTTGTTCTGGCTTCTCAATAGGCCAAACCAATTTGCAGGGTTGAGGTGTGTGGGAAGTGGGGTTATGCAGGAGGGGAGTTGTCGTAGTGTAGCCGACAGCTCCAGTACCACGAGGATTGTTGGGTCAGAGTCAGTAACTGTACCAACACGGCTGCATGGAGCTGGTCACGAATAGCTGAGTAAGATTAATAGGTGACCTCTGAATTTGTAGAAACTTATGCAAATGTAGAGACTGTTCATGTTTTTTTCTATAAAGGTCTTTCCAATCTATACTTTTCTGTGTTTCTAAATATCTCTGGACACACAAATGTTTACTGTAAGGTTATCTCTACTGTTTTGAAGATCCAGCACGTTCCTCCAGGCCACATAGCTTATGCAGCCAGCTATTGTGCAGCATTACCAATGTACCTGGTCCAGCAGAATTACCAGAGTACCCAGCACAGTGGCTTCACTCATCAGTATTACAACATTCCTACTCCAGTTACTCTGGTCATAGTCGATGCTGGGAGGATTAGAACTAGGATTGCTCTGGGTCCCTATATTCAGGAAATAAAACAACAAAGCAGCAAATAAATCTCCCGTTATTAAACAGCTAATATCTATTGGAGCCTATCTGATTTATTTATTTTTAGTTGTATTTTTTTCTTGTTTGTCTCACCTAAATTATAAGGAAGTATAAGAATTTACACTTATACATTTTAAGTCATGATGTCTCTTATTTACTAATGCGTGACAAAACTTGTTTCTTACATATGCTTATCAGTTCTTCCACCACAAACCCATGTATTTCATCAAGTAAGTATAACTTTTTAGAGCTGTTGCATTCTGTGTGTATTCTTAGTTAATCCCGTAGTCTCATTCAGCCAAGTGAGAATTGCTAGCCTCTTGTTCTCGTCAGCCTGCCAGCATCAGCATTATTTAGTGTTTTATCTTAGCAGAGGGATTCTGCTGCTGCTGGCACTATCTCTGCTAATTGTAACACACAGCTCTTATGATCACCCCAATCCACCTTTGTTCTAGTAGCAAATATCTGTAAACCGTGAGTTTATATACTTATTTTATTATTACTGGCTGAGAGAGTTGGGGCTGTTCAGCCTGGAGAAGAAGAGGCTTCACAAAGACCTTATAGTGGCCTTGCAATAACTAAAGTGAGCTTGCAGGAAAGAAGGGGACAAACTCTTCAGCAGGGCCTGTTGTGATAGGACAAGGGGTAATGGCTTTAAACGAGGAGATAGATTCAGACTGGACGTCAGGAAGAAATTAGAGGGAAATAGATTTAGATTAGATATTAGGAAGAAATTTTTGACAATGAGGGTGGTGAAACACTGGGACAGGTTTCCCAGAGAGGTGGTGGATGCCCCATCCCTGGAAATGTTCAAGACCAGGTTGGATGGGGCTCTGAGCAACGTGATCGATGTCCCTGCTTCTTGCAGGGGGGTTTGGACTAGATGACCTTTAAAGGTCCCTTCCAACCCAAACTATTTTGTGATTGTATGATTCTATTATTATTTCTTCTGTAGAACAGAGGTCAGCAAGCTATGGCACACGTCCCAGAGATGGCACACAGGCAGATTTTGAAGGGTACACAGGAGAGATGAGTGCTAAGGGCTCCATTATCTGGAAAAGAGGTAGACTTTCTGCTCTCACTTTGCATTCGATTCCGAATACATCAGGAGTGTTGCATTACATAGGAATAAGATGCCCCTGGAAAGGTGATCAGCATATGGATTGTGGCATCTCTCACCACCTGCTGGGGTTTTACTAATGTGTCTCATTTAAAAAGAAAATTACAGTCTGGCACACTATCTTTGCATATCCTTGATGCAAGTCATTGGGTCTTAGAGTCAGTAACACATTCAGGGAACGGAGTACTGAAGAGAATGGCATTTTATATGTTAGTGTTTGGATTCCATTATACATCAGTTCATTATAAACAGCCTTCATGTGTAGGCATGTATGTGTGAATTCTTTTTTTTTTGTTGTTTTTCTTTCCATTTTTCTATGTATCCCTCTTTTGAACGTGCTTTGCCTTCTAATGACTATTTCTGGCTCCTGTTTCATACTTTGTCTGCCATATTCTGCCAGCAGAAACATTATTCCATGGGTAACTATTTCATTGGTGCATTATGATAGTGCAGTGTAGATTCTGGTCAGTCAAATAGATTGACTGCCTCAGTAGTTTGAGCCCTACATCAGACTAAATGTCTAGAGATGTAAATATGTTTCTTGGCATCTTGCTCTTTTCTAGTATATGCATAAAGGTCCATGTTCAGGACCTGTGACTCCCTTTTCTTCTGGAACAGCCATGATGTGGTCGACAAAGCTAGAGCAGGGCTGTCCGATTTTCTCGTCTTATTCCCAAACCCTACACTGGATAATCTGTAAGTGAGACTCAATTGTTTCATATATCCGAGGTTGCTCTTGCTGGGATTCCAGGGCTCGTCCTCCAAATCTCACCAGATCCCAGTCTTGCTTGCCTGAAGAAAACACTCATACAAACAGTTTTCAACAAAGGAAAGTTGGGTCATCTTGAGCAGCTCATCCTCATGATTGTTCAGTATTCAGCACTTCACGACAATAGCAGAAAAGCTACTCACTGGTTTAGATTTTCAGTTTTGAGTGCATTAACAGCTTTCTGAATGATCCTGGCCACTTCAACCATAGAACAGCCATTCCACAGCCCGAGACCTATTGATGCTTGTATTTGGAAAACATAACAGGCTAAGTAATCTGCCACTTTTTCTGTATTCTCTTGTTCACATTTCCCTAGTTATTCATTTTTTAAAGTTCTGATTTTGTTCTTCCCTTTTAATTACATTTACATCTACAGATTTTATGAGGGATTTGCCATCGACTGTCATAGTCTGTGCCTGTATGCTTCTGCCTGTGTAGAAAAGAGGTCTCACATTATCCTCTGAACCGGTGTTGCAATTGTAGTTACAGTTCTACAAAGCTAATCTAATGCATACTATATATTTATATGCATTCTCCAAGCAACTTTAAATCAACTTGATTGAAATGTAAGACCGTGAATAGTTTAATTGCTGTTTTATTTTTCAAGCTTGTACTTTCTGGGAAATATGAATAGCTGTGGAGTTTTGTCTGGGGTTTTTTGTGGTTTTTTTTTTTGTTTGTTGGTTTTGTTTTGTTTTAATAGGTACATTTCTAAGTTCAGTGTTATCACTTGTCTTATTGGGCTTTGGAGATCTGAGTATCTATTTTCACATACAGAGTTGTAGACCTTGGAAAAAAGGTGGAAGTGAAGAAAAATGAATTAGAGGAAACATTAATTTACAGTAATTCTGTAGTTCTTAATATTCCTTAATCTTGATGTTTCAATGTTTTAACTGCCAACTGTGTTTTAAAGTGTTCATTTTCTAACCGTATTGATTTAAGAGAAAAGGTTTTTGGGTTTTGTTTG
>WHYT01016338.1:0-41429 GCA_009806455.1 Tetrax tetrax | reverse complement strand
TCTGGGAGCATAGTGGAAAGGCACAGGCATGAAGCATGCAGGATCTGCTTTGAACAAACTGTGGCACTTTCTATGTTTGATGAATCCATCTTGTTTTATTCTTTTAAAACATTTATTGAAGTGCTGAGCCTCTACTCTCCTACAGAAGTAACAGATTTATATTATTAACTACACAGTTAGCAGTGAACTTTAGGGCATTGATTTCTGCGTTCAAATCGAGATATTGATTCAAAATGAATATATAAATATTTCTGAGGAGAATCTCACAGTGGGGGGAGAATATGTTGGATTTTTTTTCCTTAATATTTTTAAGAGGCAGTAGTATGTTGAGGCTTTTTTGCTTTTTTATTCTGATTTTTTTTTTTTTTTTAATTTTTTAATGAGAGACCTCTCTGGCGCTTATAGCACATCGTACTTTAAATGTAGTTTCAATGTAGTTTGATACACACGATGCAGAAAACCTTTTGTGCTTCTGCTTCTTTTTCCTAAATCTACATTGCATTATATTTGTGTGTAACACAAATTTGTGTAGTAATGCTTAAACTTAGTATTTTATATATGAAGAAAAAGATGGCATGTCCCTGGCTTATGTAACAGATATGGTAGTCAAAACAGGGATCAGTGAATGAGAGACATCTCTGCTTTGTTTTTAAAGAACCTCTTCTGGTGAAGTTTTAAGGCTTGGAGCTATGGATTTGAACTAAACGTTTCCCCCCTTTTTCTTTAATCTTTCATGACTGTGGAATTTTAAATCAGTTCAAGCTGTGTGGGCTCATGCTTGGCAAAAGGGAAGAGGCCTGGCCTACCAGGCCATGGAAGTCCCCATTTCCTTTCCCAAAGTTAAGATCTACATGGTTTGTTATAACCCTTGCTACAGAGTAGACTGTAATCATAGTTCAAAAACCAATTTGGCACAAGAATGGCATAGTTCAAAATGGCACGATAAGCCCTGTGCTAACTAGTCCTCCATCATACAAATTTGACCAAACTGGAATTTGTTCTGGGCTTGCCCTGAATGCTGAGGTAGCAGCTTTGTCCTTTCTGAATGCATACCAAATTAGAGAGGCTAAAAGCACTGTAGAAGAATCTCGTAGGAGACAGCAGATTGTTTGCTGAGTATTTGCCATTAGCTGGCTGTCATATAAAAAGTATGTTTTATGATTCTTAGGACAGGACCTTCAGGCAAGGTTATCATTCTTGTTGTGATAGGAAGAATCCCCAATTTTTCTGCATAGCTCCCAGGTGCTTGCTGCAGTGACCAGTCCTCTGACTGCATCTGGCAGTACTTGGAATTTCTTTTTCCACATGAATTCCAGACACTGTTTAAATAAAAGTTTTCAGGCTAATGGAGCCATAGATTCTTGGTTTTGTTTTTTTTTTTTCTTCCCTGCTGCATCACTTCTAAAGAAGAAGGTGCACCCCCCCGCCCCCCTTTTTTTTTTCTTTCTTTCCTTTTATTCCCCCCCTCCCATGTTGTTGCTGTGTGGGTTTTTTTTGTATTGTGTTGTTTTGTTTTTACATAAAGATTGTGTGAAAGGTCTTGGAGATCTGCATGTCCCCCTCCTTCCATATTGTCATTATTTGCTTTTAAAACTCAAGGTAAAGCCAGCTAGTTTTCTACATGTTCACATTGGCCTTAAGAGTCATCTGGTGTCTGGGAATTTTTCTGAAAATGAGGACCTAATTCTTAGGTAATATCTTCCTATTTCACAGAAAAAGATGAACAGATAAAGACTTTCTTTCCACAGTATTTCTGAGTGGTGATAGTTATATTTTTTTTATTGCTTAAAAATGGTAAACTGAACTTGTGCTTCCTACATGTTCTTAATCCAGTAGGCCACAGGCCAACCATACCTTCTTTGTAATACTGAAGTAAGTAGGCACTATGAGAATTCAGCTGCTCAAGTAGGCAAAATGCATCTTTAGGAAGGTGACTTTAACTTTTAAAATATTGATACTGGGTGTATTAAAGCAGAAAAATGTGTGGGGTTGATGTATCATGTGTATTCCAACAGTTTGAATTTGTGTTTGAACAATGATGCGTAAGGTCCATATCTTGGTTTTGTACTCAAAATTGCGTATTGTGCATGGTTTGAACATGTGCTTTGGCATGTTATATGTGTATGCCTTTATGTAATTAATATAAAATTTTAAAATGCCATATTGTGAATTTAACCAAGTAACTGCAAAATTTGTCAAAGTTGTTAAGTGAAGTTGTTAAGTGAAGAGTGAAAATACTCCATAAACTTTTCAACTTCTGCTTTCTCAATTTTAAGCTTATGCATCTTTTTTTTCAGGCAAATAATTTTAACTAAATATGTGTTCTTAATAAATTTATTCCAGGTATACTAAACCATGAACATGAAAAATGTATGCTTTGATGTTTCATAGCATTACAACAATGTAGTCCAGCATTTTGAGTGATATTTATGAGCAGGTTTTTGGCTTATTTGGTATGTCAGTTTGCCTCTAGAATGTTGTAAGACAACAGTACATCTAAAAGCCATGCTAAAACATGTATTTTTGGGAGACAGTATTTTTGTATGCAGAACTATAACTAGTTCTGTGTTTTCATAAGAAAATATTTCTAATGCTATATTGATACTAGGAGTGCTTAGTGGAAAGCTAACTCAGTTATACTGAAGCTATTTTGTTGATTATGGTAATCCTTTAGAGTAGAAGATTATGTAATAAGGTAGGCATTTGATAGGCCTTTCATATGTAGCACACAGATAATTTTTCAAAGATTCGTGGTTTTTGAGAGTCTCTATGCAGGAATTTCCACCAGAATTTGAGAATATTTTAGTGATGTTGATGTAACCTAAAACCTCAGGGGCAGGAGGGGAGAGATGGGGAAAAAAATATTCTTCTTTCAAGTTCAAACTCTAAGAAAGAGAATTTATAAAGGCAATAACAATGATATGATGCCTGTGACAGTTTTGGGTGGTTTTGGGTTGGGTATTGGGTATTTTTGGTGGTTTTTCTTTTGTGGTTTGGGTTTTTGTTTGTTTGTTTGTTTTAAGCAGAAATAAGTGTAATACAGGCCCTATGGAGCAAGAAATGTAACCTCTCTGTATCAGAAATGTAATCTCTGTACATACAGTTAAATGTTTCTAGGGCAATTGTGGTAAACCCGGGCAACCCACACCAAACACCTCAGGTTCACCAAACCATGTGGCTGCATCCCAGCTGCTGACTGCTGCCGGTGCCTGGCCAGTGCAGTGTGCTTGAGTTAATGGGAATTGCTTGGAGGACTGCCAGAGGGCCAGCTCACCAGCATACCAAACAGGACTGTTCTAGTAATTTTTTTGGCTTAGATGATTGAATGATGTGCCCAGGAATATTCTCCGACTTATTAAATTTACTAAAATAAACATGGCCACTATTTCCCTCTTCTACAGAGTCACATTGATTTTAACTTTTTTTTTTTATTAGTAGAAATATATCATAGAGTTTTTGAAAAGTGTTGTACCCTTTTGTAGTTGGTATCTGCTTCTAATTACTGTGTTTCTGATTAAATAATTATTCTTAGTTAAACCATAGGTGCACATACATGTGTGTCTACATGGCCTCCTTGTATATGCATAATATATATTTTTCTTGATTTTCAAACAATTTTATTTTCTTTTCAGTGGGATGCCATAACTGAAATGGATGAACACAATCGTCCCATACATACTTACCAGGTATGTAATGTGATGGAACCAAACCAAAACAACTGGCTTCGAACAAACTGGATCTCCCGTGATGCTGCACAGAAAATTTATGTGGAAATGAAGTTTACCCTGAGGGACTGCAACAGTATTCCATGGGTACTGGGAACCTGCAAGGAAACTTTCAATCTCTACTACATGGAGTCAGATGAGTCTCATGGAGTAAAATTCAAGCCAAACCAGTACACTAAAATTGATACTATTGCAGCTGATGAGAGTTTTACCCAGATGGACCTGGGTGACCGCATTCTTAAACTCAACACAGAAGTTCGTGAGGTTGGGCCAATAAACAAGAAAGGATTTTATCTTGCTTTTCAGGACATTGGAGCATGCATTGCTTTGGTCTCAGTCCGTGTTTATTACAAAAAGTGTCCTTTCACTGTCCGTAATTTGGCTATGTTTCCTGACACTATTCCGAGGATTGATTCTTCCTCTTTGGTGGAAGTACGGGGCTCCTGTGTGAAGAGTGCTGAAGAACGTGATACTCCAAAATTGTATTGTGGAGCAGATGGGGATTGGCTTGTGCCTCTTGGACGATGCATCTGCAGTGTAGGATATGAAGAAGTGGATGGCTCCTGCCATGGTAAGAAAAAATCGTTTCATATTTATTTTTTTCATTAAAAAAAAAAAATCGTCTCATGATGTCATAGGCACAGCAAATAGCTCGTTGTATATTGGACATAGTGCATTGCATGTTCAAGGAATGTCTCTTGTCCAGAAATAAGCAAGGTTGTTTGAAATAATGATATTGCAGTTTTCTAAACAACATTTAGTTACTGAAGATTACATTAATTTTGTCTGATTGTAGGTGCCCACAATATATATGTGTATAGATCAGCTAGTCACCTCAACACTCCTTCTGTAGTTACTGGGAAGAAGTGCATGCTTTGGAGCAAAATGTCTCTGCTATGTTTTAAATATCTATCTCAGGATGAGATGAGCAGTGACTGGAAAAAAACCAACCTCTTTTTTCTCTGTGTGCCTAAAAAGGGAATCTAGTTGATTACCTTGGACTCAAATCTTTCCTGTAAGCACATAAAGATAGAGGAGATGAATTCACCTGAAGAGATAATGTCATTATTGCTTCTGTAAAACAATTAATAACACACATGTTAATGTAGTAGAAAATAAGTAAGTATCGAATTCAATTAGAGGTGTTTGTGTCCCTGTTCAGAGTTAATGCAAAAAGTTTAAATCAAAAGTGTTCAAGATGATTTCATCACAATATATAGGTAACACTGTATATCTAGTACTGTTTTGGTTTTGGGTTTTTTTTTTTTTTTTTCCCACAAAGACTAATGTACAGCTGTAGTAAGACAGATTGTTTGCGAAGTACATGTCAGTACATCGGTGAGTTGCTGAAAGTTGTTTGCCACCTTCTTGTATCTTAAGAATTGTCTATCTGAGGATAACTGTCATGGTCATTTCTCTTCAAGAATTTTGCAGAGACCTCATTCTGCCCTTGTATGTATAGAATAACATAGCACTGCACCTTGTCACTATGACAGCAAATTAAAGATGTTTCAAATCAAGGTTTCAACTTGGAGATCACAACAAAGGGAAATGTATTTTCTTCCCTTATCAGTTCCTCACTTTCGTAGGTAGGACAGTGAACACATGCAGGAACAAAAAGCCTGTCTTCTGTACACTCCAAGTGTTGTTGGGTTCATTTACCCTCTCTCTGACACTCTTGAAAGAGTAGTTGCATTTTCAGACTTTGACTGGATTTCATGCAAAATGGAAAAAAAAAAACAGATTACTTAAACTTTTGTGCTGTTTATGACATTAATATGTTACTAACACTTTGTAAGTGCTGTGGAATACTTGAGTATAGCCATGTCTCTGAGCTGTTGTGGATTCAATTTGAGACTACAATTCATGGAGAATATGCGTGTTGGAGAATGTGCACAGTTTCTTAGCAGTTAGTTCTTTTGTTAGCTTCAGAAAGAGTTACTAAAGGGTATGTGTACTTTGTATGTTCTCTTCTACTGTATGTGGTAGTTTCACAGTGACTTGAGAATAAGGTACTTTTTCTGAGGTCATGATTCTAAAGAAAGCCTCAGTAGCTACTGAGAATACCAGTCTGCATTGGTTCAACATTTGCTTTGTAGCCAAAAGGAAGAGAAAGCCCATATCCATAATACACAAGTGACATTGCTGTTACCCAAATATTTTGCTCAAGAGCTCCTCGTATTTGATGGTATTAGGAAAACTGCACAGCAACTTTGGACAATAGAGCATTAAAAGCATTACTGTGTACTGTAATCAGAAAATGAAATTCACTTTGTTGTCTCAGCTTGCTGTCATTAATTATCAAAATATACTCATTGCAAAGATATACAATTTTGACTGCCATTACTGGAAGCCAGTATAGTTTTCTACATAAGGTCAAAAGGTTTCTCTCTTAATGGGGTAAATATTTTTTTCAAGACATTAGTGATCAGTGAATTTCTGTCCATTGTGTGAGTGAGTCATACTGCAGAACTGTACACAAGCAATATAACCAGCAACAAAAGCCCACAAAAAGTGTCAGGAAACTTTTCTACTATGCATTGACTCCACTCAGTTATTCAATTGGCAGTCCAGTCTGCTGCTGAACAGCAGCTTTTTAAATGAAATGGAATACCTAAAGCCACAAGTGTTTGTATATTTTTATCTATTTGCCCCAAGAGTAACAAATTGCTATTTTAGAAGATTATAATATAATAGATCTTCTATATGTGTTTTGAAATAATTTTCATAGCTGTCTGATGTCCTTTTAATCATCTTCAGCCGATTTTAATATTAGTACAGTTTCTCAAAGTATGTTTGTCTTGTATTCTTTCACGAATGTCATGCCAAAGGCAAGCCCAAATCTGTAAAATACTTTCAAAACTAATGAGCCCGCTCTCCAGCTTTTGTGCTTAAACCATGAGTTGGGTTGCTGTCAGAGTGGCCGTGTTCCCATTTGTGCTAAAGCTACTGGCTGGAGATGCACACTGAGGCAGCTTTTACTCTTTGATTTGAATCTACTTTCAAGATTTTTTTTTCTCAAAATCCTGAAATAGCAGCAGCATTCACATAATCTTATGGGTTTTTAGGCATTAATAAACAAGCTAGTACCAACAATATGGCAATGCTAATTGTAAATGGTTCTAATAAAAAGTGCTTCCTTTCCTAAATCATTGATACCAGTCCCATTCACTAGTCCTAGCATAGGTGGAGGAGAGACTGCACAGGATTCTAATAAACATCAATTAAAAGTAGCAAGTTCCATGTCATATCTTCTCTGAATGTGAGTCCAAGGCAAGAGTTGTGCTAAATTTAACAAATGTATAATATATACAGGCCATATCAGGGCTTTGGGAGGGGTTTTTTTTGCACAGAAAGAATCATGACAAGGAACACTATATAAGCTTGATTACAACAGTTCAGTTCTTTTTAGGTATGATATATGAATAATTTGATGACTGTTAACTGTCTGATTCTTTAATGACTTACCAAAAATTATCTCAATTTTACTTAAGGTAACTCAAGGTTAGGAATTAATTGCAGAGAGAAACTCAATTATATGGAGCAAATACTAATTATTATAGTAATTTCCAAATTTATTTGAGTCTCAACCAATCAAACACAATGCAGAAGTGTATTTTAACTGTAAAAAGTTGATTGTTCCTGAGGAATACTCTCAGGAACCCCCCATCCCTCAAAGGAAATTGTGTGCAATGTTTGAATAAATTTTTAGAATCTAAAACAACAGACATTGACAAACTCACCAGTTTTTTTTTTAATCAAAACAAATACAATAAGAAGTAGGAATGTAAAGTTCAAATTCTTTGAACTTGACTTCACGGAATACCACTTACTAGGGATACTAAAGCCTACCTATTAGTACAAATACTGCACGTTGAGCATTAGTTTAACTGAACAAACAGTTTTCTGTTATTCATTATTCAAATTTGTGGTAATATTTCAGTGTTAGGATTTCTACCTGTGTAGCTTATTTACAGGCATTTAATCTGATTCAATTAGAAAATATTTTCATTTTGCAAATATGAACCAAACCTGTCCTCATACATGTACCTATAGCATGTCTTTGTTACTGGGAAACCAAGAAGATAATGATACAGTCATGGTTTACTTACCTGTCTGCTGGCATGAAAACAGTAAATGGAAAAAATATGTACATTGGAACACTAAGTTTCCCAATAATTACAGAGATAAAATATTGTGTAAGGTTCCTTTTGTTTTTTTTCCTCCCAGGTATTTATTTATTCATGAGATCTTCTCTTCTTTGCCAACCCATTGGCACTGAAGGAAGATCTGTAAAGGAAAAGCATAGATAGATTTGGACTTTAAAAAAGAGACAAAATAAAATTAATTTTAATTTGGAAGACTGCAAATTCTCTTTTTAAGATAAAATCTTTCTAGTGCAGAGAGTCCCCCCTGAGCAGAGCTGGAACAGTTCTCTTGCACTGGAGTAGATCCCTATGACAAAGGTTGCAATTCCCTGCCAACTCTTGGATAGCCAGAGATGGGAATTTGTCAGGGAGGCTGAATGAGTGGAGGACTGAGATGATCCACTGACTTTTTCTGTTGCGAAATGGGACAGGTGCTGAAGGTCCTGGGACCTCCTGCAGCTACGTGGCTGCATTAACTGGTACGGTCTGTCTCCTAGACCACTGTAGGTGATTTTCTTGCAGATGCAACTTGCTTCAGCACCCTTAAGTACCTTTTTCCTTTCAAAATACTGAACAGACAAGTAGAAAGAATGATAATACAAGCGTATAAGTTTAAATAAAAAATAAATTCTATTTGAAGCCTCATTTACCCCTGAAATTGAAGCCTTTTGATTTCCTCCTTTTGATTTCCTCCTTTTGATTTCAATTTCCTCCTTGCACTGAAAACCTCAAGTGAAACCTCACAGTGAGCCTTCCTCAAAGATAAATGTCACTGTAGTGTGCACGTGCAGCAATGTTGTGCAGAAAGCCAGTGTCAATTTGTGAAAGAGCAGGAGGGGGTGTAGGTGGGCGCATGCAAAGAGGTAACACCGGAGGTGACATGACGAACATTAGAAGGAGTGGTCAAGCATGGCGATATACCCATCAGTATCAACTCCATGACTGTTCATTATCCTTTGTTTCCTCTGCACCATTACATGGCATGTTTTGTTTAGCAGTCATCCCTTGATGACATCCCAGAGAGCAAGGAGGATGGGAGGGCTAAAAATTCACCAAATTCTTCCCTGCTCTTGGGAGTCAGAGAGGGTAGTTGTGTATCACAGACTTTTCAGCGCTCATCTTCTCTGGAGAGAATTTAAATGTTTTTGTTGTTTTTTAAATAGTATCTGTGATTTATTGTCCAATGCAAAAATGTATTAAATACTTGCATTAATTTTTAAAGTAAACAGCCAAATCATTTATTGGAATTTATAGCAAATGCCTAAATATGCAAGTGCTTTGGAAGGGATTTACACTTTTTTACTGCATTTAAGAAATGATGATTTATTTAACATAATTTATGTGAGTTTGAAGAGCTTTAGACCTCATTGTTTTCAACAGAAATACTTTAGACCTTTGTGATAATTAGTGATATGTATTTTCCATTAAAAAACTTACTCTTTAGCTTATGTAAGGTTACATAACATCTGTGAATACTTACTGCATATTTTACCCTGAATCTTGAATATGGATAAAATGGCATTGCAGTTAGGTATTTCCAAATTTAGTTTTTAGGTTGAACCACTAAATAGAGGTTTTTAGTACAATCCAAGAACATAATTGAAAAATTAGGAATCGTGGATAATCACAACTCTGTAGGTAGCAGTATAGAAAAGCAATCGATAGTGACTTATTCAAAGCTTCTGAATGTACTTAATCACAGATAAATGCTAACATACTGCAAAAAAATGGACTTTATTTGAACTCAAGAACTGTATAAGTTAGAAAAAAAGAGTATGTATTTGCGGTAGATTTAAATTTAAGTGATTACCTTTAGGAAGGGGACATTACCAACACTACTGGTTGCACTTTTATGTTCATACATACTGTTTTTAATTCCTAAATGCCAGGTCATGTGCCAAGCTGTTTCATGCTGTATCTCTTTTTTTTTGTTTGCACTGTACTTTTTCCACTTGCACATAGAAAACCCTTTTGTCCTTGAGGCTTACAATTAGTGTGGATTAAAAATAACATTGTTGCCTAGCTGAAGTAGGAGGAAAAGGATGTGCAGTAGACCATGTGAAATTAATGTGGTAATATTTAATATCAGAAAGATGAATTTTTAGTGAGTTGGACCAGTCTGAAGACATCTGACTTTGCTGTATTCAATCACTTTGCCTTTTTCTCAACACTTTTAGGTTACTTCAATGGCTTTTGTGTTTCTTCTACATTACATGTTTGTGCCTTTTCGTATACACCGGGTACCAGGCTAGCTCCTGCAAAGTTCTCAAAGATACAGATTTTCTTGTGGTTGATTTTGGTTCTTTTTAATTATAGTGTTATAATATCTTCTTTTCAGTGCTTTAAAAGTGAGAATATTTCTTCAGTTTGTTACTGAATGTTTTTGGTTTTTTTTAATGCAGCGAAATGTTAGGAATTAAATAAGTACCTAACAGCATTTGTTTTCAATGACTGCAGGGGTTAACAGCCAGAAAAGTCTCAATGCCATATAAACTCATGTTATAGCTCAGACCCAACCCTTTTTACTTAATCTACAGATATCTGCAGATTTGTTCAGCCAGATGAATTGTAACACAACAAATTTGAAAAAACAACTGGAAAGGGCTGCTGTTTCACATGTGAGGATTAAATAAATAAATAAAGAAAGAAAGAAGGAAAGAAAGAAAGGAAGGAAGAAAGGAAGGAAGGAAGAAAGGAAGGAAGGAAAAACCCTTTCCATTTGATTTATGTAGCAAGGAAGCTACACTGATACTGAATGAATGTCAGTTGTTTGCATATTCTCATAGCATCACGCTGACTTACCTTGCTTTACTTTGAGCAAATAGGGAACCATACAATAGCCACCATAACCAGGTTTCTGGTATATTTAATTGTAAAAATTCAAATTATAGCCTTGATTTTCTAATTGCATCTGAATAAAGTATGCATTCATAGGAAACTTATTTGCAAACTTAATCCTAGAAAATTTCCAAAATGTGTGTTGAAGTACAGTATTTGGTGTGAAAACTACCTTGGTGGTGGAACAAGGAAGCCAGCTTAGGTTAAATAGCAAGTTTCAGACTGAAAAACTGTCACTATTCTCTGTTTGTACACATAGGCATGATGTTTCAGCAAACTAATTACTCAGATATGTCTTGCCTCAGGTTTTGTGTTAGTGTATACTGTTGGATATTGATCCTACTGGCTATCCTTGATAAACAATGGACAAGAATTGTCAAAGGGACTGCAGTGATTGATTTTGTTGTTGTTGTGTATGACTCAGTAATATAGCTGCATGATTTGACGTTAGCAGCAGCCCATAGTAAACTACAATTATTTGTTCATTCTCTTCAGAAAGAAGTACACTCCAGTGATGATCACATGCAAAACTTTTAATATTACTGGAAACAAATTGTTTTAAGTTTTATAAAATACACATATAAATATGAATGTATTTGTGTATCTATTCACCTGTGTATAGAATGAACACATTTTAAGATTACTCTTAGTTTTATTACTATTTTCTTGTTGTGCAGATTTCTCAGCTACTTTGGGTTTTTTTCCCGCCACCGTGCATTAGGCTTATGTGTGGCACGTCTCCCTGCTGTAGGGATGGTAGCAGGGCTGGGTTCTCAGGTCAGGTTCTGTGGTCCCAGACTCTCAGGCTGTAGGTGTGAAGGGGCTGACGCGCATAGCCCGAGAGCTTGCAAAGGGCTCTTGCGCTGTTCGGTGTGTGTAAGTCGCCGAAGTGGCAGAGTGGGAAACGAGGACAGAGTCTGTAGGTCTCATTGACAAATCTCTTGTGCATCTATGTGCAGACGGATTTCCCTATATATGATAAGTCACTGTCTTCCAATGATAACTATCTAGTCATATTAAATTATTTTCCAAGCTGTATGTTTGACTTGCCTGTTTCAAAATAGACTCTTAAAAATATGAAATTAACAAATTCAAAAAGGCTTATTTGTCAGAAATAAACAGATGCACGCTAACATGCAAGTTCCTCTCATGTTGGTAAAAATGGGAATAACAAAGACTGACAGGTTGGATGCTATAGTATGGCAAGAGGTGAAGAAGTTACGCACTAACTCTGTATAACTGACCTGTGTTCCTCACTATGATGGGATTTGACTGCCAAAAGTATGTCACATCCTAGAGAGACTAACAGAAATGGTACCTCTTCATTCTCAGGTGATACAGCTTTTTCTTGCTTACCACATAAATCTTTTTCTTGTTCTGGGAGTCAGTAGCTAAAGCTTGAGCTCAGTCATTTCAGATTAATTGAACTTGGAAAATGTTCATTGCACTTTACACATGATCAACCTTAACTGTTTCAACATGTTTCAACAATCAAATATATTGAATGTAGGTGAGTTTTGCTTGAGTGAAAACTGTAGCCTGCTGTATTTAATGGATGTAAAAGTTCAGCATTGGTTGCTTGTATCTTGGTACAGCTGTAGGAGGCTTTCCTCCAGCTGGAAGAGAAGTGTGATGGGGTTTTCATATGGTTGAGTATGTTCTCCTCAGTATGTAGATTTCCTCAATATGCTGAAAAAATGTACATCTTCTGAGTTCTGAAGAAGTCTTTTGTGACTGGCACATGCAGGAGAGTAAAAACATAATGGTTCACTTATAAAGACATAATAATATTTTGTTCAAAACAAAATGCCTTGTGCAAGGCATTGAATTAATTGAAAGCCGCAAAAGAGAGAAACTTTTTGAGGAAGCTGTGATTTACAAACTTTGCCACTAATTGGTCAAAGGAACACTTTGTGTGTCCAGCACAACTGTGTAAAAATCAGGTCTTAAGGACTTCCATAGCCATGTGTTGCAGTGAAGTAACAGTTCTGGCTCAATAAGGATTTGATATATTTGTCTTTGTGGAAATTAAGGTTCTAGAAGGCTTGGTCATCATTGACTATTTGTGTTAGAGCCCTAAATAATAAAAATAAATATGAGCTGACAAAAAAATGTAGTCAGAGTGCTCAGTGAAAGTTTCCAAGTTTTTACACTACAGTAAGCTGTGGATTTTTTAAATAATGATAAGAAATTTCACTTAAATATTAATGATTTATGCAGATATTTATACTTACATAATGTTCAGGTAGAATTGTATCTCAGACTTCTGGAACTTAGGAACTAATTTGCTTTAAAAAAACAAAGCAAATAAACAAAACATGACTTTCTCATGCTGCTGCTGAGCACAAGCACTTAAATTTATAGTTTGAAAAACTTAAAACATTTTAGATTATTATTGTGATATGGATGATGTCTCCATGAGAACTCGTAAAGTTGAGCTTCAAAATCTGAAGATAATCACCTGTACTTCCTCTGAGGCAGGTTATTAATGAGTAACACATTCACAAATAAACCATAAAACACATCCTGTAATGGAACCGTTCCCATAGAGGTTACTCATCATTTTATTCAGCCAATTATTAACGCATTTATGCTGAGAAATGTAATTTCAAAAGCAATCCATAAAGGGTTTTCTCTTGCACAGTGTAGCCTGGGAATTGGAAGCAGGAGTGAAGTAACTGCGCAAAGATCTTTCTGACAGAAAGTTTGTCTTGAATACAAAAGAACATGTATGAGTGTTTAAAAACTTAAACTGTATTTGCTTTTTGTAACTCTTAGTAAGAATGCAGGTAAGATGAGATTTACTTTAGTGAGATGACTTAGACTTTTCTTCCTACAACTTAAGGTTGAAAATAATATCAAAAGCAGTCATTTTACAGCAAGATTCATGTAGACTGTAAGTCATTCTTTGTCGTAGACTAACTTAGTTTTCAAGAGTAATAGTATATAAAAGATTCTCAGAAATCACCTACTCTGCCTCCCTAAAACTTGTCATGTTAGAGGCATCATTTGAGCAAATCAGTTTGGAGGCTACTCACAAGCTCAAGCTCTTGCCCAATGGAAAAAAAAAAAAAAAAAAACCTCAAAAAAAAGGTATCGGCCAGGAAATGCAGCCTTATTACATGTAAGGTTATGACTGACACCTTTGTATAAGATAAAAGGGAGAGGAAGAAAAACTCCCGTGAAAGTAAAGGTGCCAGTTACAGAGATTCTCTGTCCTCAGTAGTTTAGATCAGGGTTTGCACCATGATACTTCTTGAGAGGGCAGAAGTTTGACTGTGGTCACAGCTCTTCCCTAATCAAAACCACATCCTTAGCAGCATATCGCCTCACACCTCTGCTAAAGTGCAGCGCGTCCCTGAGCTGCTACAGAGTCAGAGAGCAAGGGTTGTGCTTTGCTCCCTGACCTCTCTTGTGCAGGGACAGCTCAAAGCCTTCAGCTTGATGGAGTTAGAATAGTTTGGGCTGGAAGGGACCTTTAAAGGCACCTAGTCCAACCCCCCTGCAAGGAGCAGGGACATCTCCAACATCAGGTTGTTCAGAGCCCCGTCTGACCTGGCTTTGAATGTTTCCAGGGATGGGGCATCCACCACCACCCTGGGCAACCTGTTCCAGTGTTCCACCACCCTCAGTGTAAAAAAATTTCTTCCTTATGCCCAGTCTGAATCTGCTTCCTTGTATTTTGAAACCATTACCCCTCATCCTATCACAACAGGCCCTTCTAAAGAGTTTCTCCCCATCTTTCCTATAAGCCTCCTTACTGGAACTGCTATAAGGTCTCCCTAGAGCTTCCTCTTCTCCAGGCTGACCAGCCCCAACTCTCTCAGCCTGTCCTCATAGGAGAGGTGCTCCAGCCCTCTGATCATCTTCATGGCCCTCCTCTGGACCCTCTCCAACAGGTCCATGCTCTTCTTATGTTGGGGACTCCAGAGCTGGACTCTAGGTGGGGTCTCACCAGAGCGGAGTAGAGGGGCAGAATCGCCTCCCTTGACCTGCTGGCCATGCTCCTCTTAATGCAGCCCAGGATGCAGTTGGCTTTCTGGGCTGGAAGTGTGCATTGTTGACTCATCCACTAGCACATGCAAGACCTTCGCCTTGGGGCTGCTGTCAATCCATTTTCTGCCCAGCCTGTATTTGTACTTGGGATTGCCCCAACCACATGCAGGACCTTGCAGTTGGCCTGGTTGAACTTCATGAGGTTCTCACGGGCCCACCTCTCCAGCCTGTCAAGGTCTCACTTGGCAGGTGAAAGTCAGTTCTCTCCCCTTTGCCACTGGCGAGGAGGAGGTAAAGAATTCAGGAGTTAAGTCAAGCCTGGGAAGAAGGGAGGGGTGGAGGGAGGTATTCTTAAGAGTTGGGTTTATTTTTCATTATCGTACTCTGATTAGATTGTTAGTAATGTTAATTATCCCCAAGTCAACTCTGTTTTGCCTGTGGCGATAACTGGTGAATGATCTCTCCCTATCCTTATCTTGCCTCATGAGCTTATTTTTTAACATGTTTTTCTCACCCCTATTTCAGTTGAGGAAGGGGAGTGATAGAACAGCTTTAGTAGAACTCTGATGTCCCAGAGGGTCATCTCCCAGCCAGGGTCATCTCACCACAGTTATTTACTGATCTACTTTGTAGAATATTCCTGCTTGGTAGGCATCTCAATTCCATATCGATCTACTCTGAACAAGTATGGTTGTGCTTCTGTCAGTACTTCCAATTTGCTCTTTTGGTTTTATTGCTCTTTCAGCATCAGTCTTGCTGCTGTTTATGTAAATATTTTAAAGTTTATCTCTCTTGGATATTCATGTCTATCTCAGCTCTCATCTCACATAATTTAGATTTATTCAAATAATGTTATTTAGTTATTCAAAAGACATGCGCTAGGCATTTTTTACAGTTCTGTGCAATGTCACAACATATAAAAACAAAGAAGCAAGCCCCAAAACATGACTTGAAGAGAGAAAATTCCTCAAACTTATAATTCATAATTTTACTACGATATGTAACAAGTGAATTGTATCCAAAGAGCTCATTTACTGTGGAATCTTTGGAAGATTCTGGTGATGAGTTTAAATGTCTGTCCCAAAAGTCTTTCATTCTCCCTTTAGGTAAGTTACTAGCAGAAAGTTTTCTGTTAAGATTTTCAGTATTTTGTTGATTAAAAGATAAATACTTCCAAAGATAAATAAAACAAAAGAGAGTCTGCATGCTGCTCCATGATTAAACTTGACTGTAGGATTTGAAGAGTCAAACCGAATACAGTGAATATGCTTTACGTGTGCACGCTGTATTTTCACTATGCGTGTTGAACAGGTATTTAGTAGACTGAAATTTGCAGAAAGTTGGAATGTATTTATGTTCCTTTTTTTTTTTTCTGTATCAGCCTACTCTAAGCAGTGGATGCATCCATCTAAGGTTGCGTGTGATTGAGTGTATTTGTCTGCGATTATTCCCATTGTAGTTAGCGTTTCCCTCTTTATGTGATTTTCGTTACAACCTTTTTCTCCCACTCATACCTTACTTTCCTCTTGCTTTTATGTTAAAAAAAAAAAAATTAGTCCTTTGATGTTCTGTACTATTAATAGTGTGCCAAGAAACTGATTTTGTAAAAAGGAGAATAATTCATTTCTTGTTTGAAGAGTAAGCGTTTCTTTATTCTCTTGCATACAAAAAAAAATGTTTTCTAAATGTAAAAATGATTTGAGTTCTCAGAATGAGACTAGTCTATTGTATTGTGAAATATTTTTTAAAAGTATTATTACCAAATGTAATCCACAAATTCTCATGTTTCAGCATCCAGGTCGTATGTTCCTGTGCTGCACACTGATGTCCAACTGCACAGGGTAGTTCTGTGGGGTTTAAGAGGAACTGAGATGTTTATTAGGTGTTCAGAGCCTACAACAAGGGTATGGTAGAAAACATAGCCTATAGAAATGAAAGGTAATTCTTATTAGTTGCTGTATATTATGTTTTCCCTACATGCCAATGCAGTTGATATTTTGTTACAATTTGGATTTTTAAATAGTGCTGTTACAGTTGATGGTTCACAACAGCTTCTTAACCATCATTTGCATTAATTAATGTATCCTGACATAATTTCAGCTGCAGTGAAAAGTGGCTCTGAGTTACTTGTGAGCCAACCTCCCGTGGACCAGCTCCCACAGCCACTCTGGCAGCAGACCTTCTCTGCTGTTGGTAGTCTCCCATATTTCACTCCTTCCTTAGCTCCTTGTCTGAGGCACCAGTTGTTGGTCTCTGCTCCCTGCATTTCCTCACCAGCAGCTCACAGAGAGTCTGCCTCAGAACTGATCTCCAGACTGTTGCCTGGACCTCAGCTGACATGTGTCCATCATAGAATCATAGAATGGCTAGAGTTGGAAGGGACCTTCAAAGGTCATCTAGTCCAACCCCCCTGCAAGAAGCAGGGACATCCCTGACCAGATCAGGTTGCTCAGAGCCTCATCCAGCCTGGCCTTGAATGTTTCCAGGGATGGGGCATCCACCACCTCTCTGGGCAACCTGTTCCAGTGCTCTACAACTCGCATTGTGAAAAACTTTTTCCTACTATCTGGTCTAAATCTACCTCCTTCTAATTTAAACCCATTACCCCTTGTCCTATTACAACAGGCCCTACTGAACAGCCTCTCCCCATCTTTCCTGTAGGCCCCCTTGAGGTACTGGAAGACCGCTTGAGTCATTGTAATCCAAGTGCCAGTACATAGGTTTTGGTGACTGAAATGAATCTAAAAGGCTAAATTAACAGAGACTTACTGTCTGACACATCCCTGAAATGCAGTCTCATATTGATTTAGTTGATGTGCTGAAAGTCCCTTTCTTGAGGGGTTTTGTGGTTTTGTTCAGTTGGTTTGTCTTGCTCTCCCCCCACTTCCAGCTTTGCCTTTAGGAATCCCATCAAACCACAGGAGAACATTCTGCGGGGAAGAGTCTTGAGTTCATGAGAGGTGGCTGACTTGGTGATGGTGGTCTTTTGAACAGTAATGTCTGTGAATCTTTCTATCCTGCAAAATAAATATCTCAGCAAAGGAAGGTTATCCTTGGAAACCAACCTACTGCAGTAAGCTTGTGCTCTTCTAGGGGTACGTCTGCTAGCAGTAGAATAAATTATGTAAAATAGGTCTCATACCTACCAGTGAGACATCTAACAGAGTCAAGGACTGCACTTGAAATGTCTCTCTTTAAAGAAGCGTTGCTTCAAAGGGATGATGATCAAAGCATGAATAAGTTCCCAAAGGACATGGCAATGTATGCATAGAGAAATTATACTCCAAATGCTAACAATGAATGTTTAGTTATCTGGTATCTGGCTATTATATAATAATAGCTATGTATGTGAAATGTCTTAATTTTGCTGTGACAGCTTGACGGTATTCCCACATGTTAAATATTTCAAAGCTTATCTTACATATATTCATAAACAAGATGAAAGTGTTAATTCTAATTAAAATGATGCACAGTTCAGTAGCAGCCCTAATAAAGTCCCTGTGGAATAGTAAGTTTAACAGCAATCTCTCTTCTATGCAGAGTCAAAATTTAGATTTCAGTTTTACTGTAAACCAGTCTTCAAGGAAAAACTGATAGAAAAATTGTTGAAAAACCGTATCCAAAAGTCATTTGAATACGTGCGGTATTTTACATACCAGTGACTGTGTTTATTGGCAGTTTAGGCAAGAAACTTGGGGGAGTGGAGGGGAACCTCCCAAACTTAGAGTACTCCAGTGTTCTGAAATATTTATTTCACTCGATGAGTATTATTTTAATCATCATATTTGCCATCATATTAGCTTGTTGCAAGTTTGTTTGCAATTATTTTGAAGCAATATTTGAGAAACTACGTTTTTAAATGTAATATACATTAATAGTAAACTATTGCATTGTGGAGAAGTGTTATACATGCCTTTGTTCAAATGCCTTCACAGAGATAGCAAGAAATATACTGTTGAATTGTTGGGATATCAGAGACTGGAATAGTAGCTAAAGGCATAAAAGTATTTTTTATTTGTAACTCAGAATAAATTTTCCGCCACTTTTAACAGAAAATATAAAAGAAGCTACAAAGTCACACAGAGTCAGGAGGCAGTAAAGACCCTGAGGAGAGACCTACGGGAATGCCTGCAGACATGCTTGCTTCGTAGCGTTTATGATGCCAGTAAAGGCAAATCTCGAAGTAGGAGGATATGTACCTTTTTTCCCAAATCAGAATAGGGATTCTTTGACTCACAGTAAATGACTAATACATTTGATTACCTCTGCATGTACTACTCTTTGTAAACTATGCATTGTTATCATTTTGCGTGTTTATATCAGTTTTTTAAAATTATACACACAATTGCCATAACTAACAGATCGTGACAAACTGTGTTAGTAAGAGAAATTCTGTGTTGTGAAGGAATTTGAGTTTGCAAAATGCCTTTTTCAGTTGTCAAAATCTGATTATCTTCACAGGAAAATTTATCAGGGAAATTTAGATTGATCAGAAGATTTTTTTTTTCTTCTATATTATGCATTTTAAAATGCATTAGTTAAGAAACATGAAGTATACTGATGATGCAAAATGTAAAAAAAAAAAAATTTAAAAATTACAGATTGTGACTGCAGTATAGAAAGTTCAAAAATTTCTTGAGTGTCTTGTGGATATTCTGATATTGTTGAATCCTTTTTCTTTTTTTTCTCTTTAAATTATTTTACTTTTCATATATTAACTTGTTTTGTGGGGACTATACTGTTTTTGTAACTGGATTAGATGATAACAATTTTGAAATTAAAAAGTTCTTAACATTTGCTGAAATTCCAATGTTTTATTGAAAAGTCTCAAAATAAACAACTGTGTTTAACTGAAAAACAAATAAACAGGAACAGGAGAAGAGAAAGAAACCTGTTTACATCTGTAGTGTTCATAAGAAGGTGGCCATCATGTTGACAAAGTACCATTACAGAGACATTTTTTTAGTGCTCTCAACTGGCTGAGGTCAGTCTGTGGAAGACTGGCTGGACTTCACTTGCTAAAAGTCATTAGACTTTCCCTATGATGAATGGTTCAGATTAGCTGGCAGAACAAGTTGTCACGAGTTAATATTCATATATATATATATATAAAAATAAATTAAATCTGAATACTGTGCTAATGTTAGTGCACAATGCAGATTGATGTGTTGTGTAAGATACTAGTGTATCAGTAATTCATTAGCCATTGTGTCCCAATCTGTTAACCACCACCAAATTCTGCAGTCATGTCTGTCAGTTGGTATTACCAATTTTGGAATAAAAACTGCAAGAAGAGGGAAGAAATTATTCACTGTTGTTATAGCCAAATGATTGTTTTGGATGAGCCTGAGCTTCAGAGAACTCTGCAAAACCTTCCTTTTTGGTAAAGGGTTTTCACTCTAGCCTGAATGAGAAATAGCTGCCTTACCTAGGAGAAGCATAACCTAAGAAATTATCTTTCTGAACTTTGGAAATGAGGGAAAGAGAAGTTGGCTATTCTTATTTATTCTGGATAGCTGCAGCTGTTATAATGGACAGCAGAGAACACTAGAACAGTTTAAGGAATGCAAATCTCTCTTCTACAGCTACATCACTATCAGTTACACCGTAACATAACAGGATAAGGTAAATAATAGTGGTAAAAGGTGGAATGAAGTAATGGGATAAGGTATAATGTGTGTTACTTGATCATGGCTGAAGACGATCCAGGAAATACTTTGAAGCGTAATCTTGGAGAGGGAAAAAGCTATCTCACTTCCATACTTTGTGTGGTGATGATTGTAAACTGTCAATTTTTGAAGCTTTCTATAGCACGTAACTACAATGCAAAAATTGATCTGTTAGTGACTCTGAAGCCTAGACTTTAATCTGATAGCAGGAGTGAGGTGGTATAGGGCCATATGAAGCAAACTGAGTATTTCTTTCAAGTAAGACATGACCTAGACTTAGAAATAAATGATTAAAGTGTACTTATTTTGATCTATGGATTTTTAAGTTCAAAAATTTCAGCAATAAACAGAAAGCAACACCCATTGCATCTTCCAGAATTTTCCTGAAATGCTTCTTTTGAACAGTCATTGTATGCTGGAGACTGTTCAGTACATGTTTCAAACTGGGAAAGCTGAGCAATCCAATGTGACTTTGTGACTAAAATTAGTAGGCATTCTGCATTTTTCAAGCTGTAGGATTAGTCACGTTTGCTGTGGCAGCAAGAACATACCAACATACGTATATGCAAGAACAAACACAGATACTGACATGCATGCCATCTTTAGTAAATACATACTTTAGATGTGTTTTTCCGTTTGTGGAGAATGAGAGTGTTGTGAGTGAATTCTTTTTGCTAATCAGATGAGCAGCCCTCATTGTCTCCCATTGCAGAAGCTGATTTCCTTCTACAGTAATTAGGATAAACCTAAAGATAAGCCCACAGCATTTAGCCAGGTTCTTTACTATTCAAACTTTAAAAATGCCTCACATTCTTTACTTATGTTAGAGTTTAGGACTCAGTTTTGGATCCTACAATGCTGATGTGTACACTCTTAACTCAGAATTTTCAGTATTGAGCCATGTAATCATCAGCGACTCTGGTTTAATATCCTGATAGAGGATTTTATTTATCTATTTATTTATTTATTTAGGGAGTAGAGCGATGATGCAGTTTAGGGATGGTGAGTGAAAGTTTTGTAGTTTCAAAAGGAAAATAGTGGCTAATTTCCACTAAGGTCATGCAAATCAGAATCAAGTCAGTGGTTAACCAAGTAATTGTTGCTGTATGTGTGCAAACGTAATCAGAAAAAATCTAGTCATCAACTTTATAGCTGTTAAATACTTGTAGAGAATCAGGTTAGAGGGAGGACAACACTTAAAGGGATCAGCAGGCACAACCACCTTCATAATTCACCATTAGTGTGGTTTAGTACTTATGCAGCAGTTGTTCAAACAGTTTGTTGGATGTTCTTTGTTTTGGTTTTATTTTAAGTATAAATGAACAATATATGAAACAAAGTTGTAGGAAATATGCATTCTAACAGTTCAGGCTGGTTTGTGCTAGTGATCTGATACTTACATGCAAGCATATTATGATGACATTTTTAAAACTTAGACCTAACTCTGTAATGTGTTTAAAACTAAAAATGCCGTAACACAAACTACTCTGAATAGAGAAACTGCATAAACTGAATTCTTCCTCGAAAGGAAGCAGTGGGCTGACTGAATGAGAATGAATGGTTGTTTTTAAAACAACCCACTGATGTCCTAGGTAGCTGTAGCAAAAGAAATAATCACAATATAAATTTTAAAAAAATCTACAAATAATTGTGGAGTTGCTTTCTGTGGGCATATTTTGTTTTTTTAAAAATATAGGTCATACTAATCACTGTAGCCTACAGAGAGAAATAATCTTTTTTTTTTTTTTTTACAGTAAATGTAAAAATGTTGTTTGCAAGCTGTTTGTGGATAAAATGATATGCCTTCATAAAATATATTGCCTAGGCTAATGATCCAAAACTAACCACATCATTTTAAAAGGCAGCACTGAGATTCCTTTTACCCCATGAGCATTGAATTAGAGTAAATATTGTGTGTGACAATATTGTAAGGGAAAAAGATTTGAAGAAATACTTTTTCATAGCATAGCACTATTGTACCAGTGTCTGGATAGTACTGGTTTTCTGTAAGTGTCCTGGTAGTGCGTTTGAGAAACCCATATCCAGGATGCAGCAGACAGGTCTCCCTTCCCTGTTTGTGTACCGACACAGGCCAAGGCAGGCAGGGCTGGCTGCTGGGAGATGCTCCCTGGCTGACACTGTCTTGCTGTGGTCTTGTCGGGGTGTCTGCGCTAGCCGGGGTGTTTGGGACTCGATGTCTGTCTGAATTATTCCTCCTGCTCCTTGCTGTAATGGAGACATAAGGAGCTGAATCACGGTTCCCACAGAAGGGGGCTGGTGTGGGTGCAGCCACCCTGCCATCCTGATCAGCCTCGGCAAGAAACCCGGGAGCAGACCAAGGTTTCATCTTGGAAGGACCAGGAGGGAACTAATGTGTGTGACAGGGACAGCTAAGGGCCCAGAAGTGAAATTGAGAACAAAGTCATTTTACAGCGTCAATCTTTTTACCCATCACCTCTTTTTACCAGTGCTGCAGTGTCCAAGCAAGGTCTGCAAGCCCTTCAGCATCTGAAGTCTCCGATGGTGTATTGTCAGACATGACCGGTTAGCATCTCTGCTCCCGAAATCCCTGTAGCGGAGATTGTTAGTCATGGTACTGACTCTTCTGCATGAAGTTATTTCTCTGCAGCTAGAAACTACTGCGCTGTGAAAGTATTGTGAAAGCTGCAATTTCCTGATTAGAAAGTAGTATTTTATCCACAGTGTGGAAGCTCTAATCTAAAATGTTTGAAGTTTTTGTTTGTTTGTTTTTTCTGAAGTAGTATCCAGTCTTGTAGCAATAAAAATAATAGCATTTGTAAGGAATAGCAAGCAATGGTGAAATCAGGCAGTAATATTTACGGTTGCGGAAAAAGAAATTGTATATAATAATAGTTCTTTTTTTTTTTAAAAAAAGGATTTTCTTTCAAGAGAAACCTGTAAAAGTGTTATCTTTGTTTCTGATTTATGGACTTTGCTACTCTTTAGGAATAAATTAGGTGAACACGCAAAGAAATGAAGGTGCAGTAGCTATAAAACAACCTATTGATTTTTGACTAAATCTCTGTCTTGGGTAATTTTTACAGTTGCCTGCATCCAAAAAAAAAACCACAGTGTAGTTACTAGAGAAGCAATGTAAGTAATTGGTATTTGATTGGCTCTGTACCTTCTCCTTCTTTACCTAAATGTTAATAACATCAGCAGAGCAGATGAACCTGAAACTCAATGGCAAGAGCACAATGAAAGTTTTCTGTAACTTTGGAAATTAGTAGTAGTAATATTAAAGGTATTCACGTTGTGTTTATTTTTGGCTTTAACTTCCAGAACATCAGTACTTTTACTTTTCCATGCATGTTTTTCTAGGTCTTTCTGCAACTATTTTGTTTTCCATTTCTGAATTGTGTGAGGTTTCTTGCTTGCTTTTTGTTTGTTTGTTTGTTTGTTTTTTTATTTTGTTTTTCAAGAGGACCTACAGTAGGGGTATAAAACATGGCATTCTGAGAATCAAACAAATGGTTACAATAGCTGTCATTACTGAGTAAACTCCATGATAAAGCTATTAAAATAATAATATCTCCTTTTCTCAAAAAGGACTTGTAACTGAGAGAAATGCATGACCTCAATTCCACTGTGAAAAATTAGATGTGGCAGGTATCTGGAAAAAAGGATAACTTGAGAAAAATCTTAAAGTGTTTTTTTTTTCTGCGTTAGACATCTGTGCCAGTGATGGTTGGAGAAGGTAATGAAACCTTAAAAAATAAAAAAAAAACCCACTACACTGCAGAGTTTATTGAATACATTAAATATAAGGGAAGATAGTGGTATTGTTTTGGGCTTTACCATCTTAGTCAAGTGATCTTGCTTAATATCCTGTCAAAATCGACAGCTAAAAAATAGTATTGTTTAATCCTTGTTGGATTTCTTAAAGTATTTTTTTCTTGGTTCTCAAATGTTACCTTACTGCTGTACTCTGAGCTTTATGGAGCATTCATTCTGCATCTGAACTCTGTGTTAGTGAGCTGGAAAAGAGAGACAGTACTGGGTTTTCATATGTGGAAAAGAGGTTGAGTGCATTTGAAAACCATTCTGGCTTCACTGCAGATTTACAGCAAGCATTTTCATATTAGCAGCTATTTGTGAGATTTTATTGTTAACTTTGTTTGTTTGTTGGGGTTTTTTTTAAGATTGAGAACTTATAAACCGTTTGGATCAGGTTTTAAACTGATATTAATGTTCATAGCGTCATTGCCAGAAATTCACAGCATTGGAAGGCGTGAGAGCCCAGTCTACTCTGATTCTGGGTATGGTTAACTGAGACAGTTTGGCTCCACCAGCCAGTGATTCAGAGCAGGAGTCAAACGTAATGCACTAAAATCTCCTTTGGATCAACTGATGTCCCTATGTTGCCTAAAAAAAAAAATAATTAAAATATTCTCAAGGCAAACCTTATGAGGGTGATGTTAACTCTCTTCTGTGTTGTCTTAGGGGTTATATAACAGAACTACCAATGTGCTGAAATCTAAAGAAAAAAATAAAAATGCACAAGTGAGTGAGTGTATTTTATTTATTTGCAGCATCCCTGAGATATTTCGCTCTTCTTTCACTCTTTGCATTTACATATTGTCAAGATGTTGTATTTCAAAACATAATACTCCCCTCAGGAAAGTGTTGTGGCAGAACTTAACACAGTCAGTATTCATAATGCATCTGCCAAGGAGTGTTTATCTCTCTTCTCCCTCAGGTTGTGATGCTCCTCTTCTGAGGGGATGTCTGCTGGTCAGTGTATTTCTCATTCTTTCAGAACAAGTATTTGCATATCAAAGGCCTGATATGAGTAAACATACTTTATACTTCCATCTGTCATTCTCTTTCCATTGAGACACAAAATAAGAACAGTAGAAAGCAAGAGGATTATTTCTCTTGTCCTTTAATTCTATACCATTTTGCTTTAAATTATGAAGGAAGCCTAGATACAGTTTTCTATAGCTGTGTTTATTTCTATTAAGGTCTTTTGTTTGAAGCTATCCTGGAAATAAAATCAATCCTCCTTGAGGAAGTGGTACTTCTGAGAAAAAAAAAACAGAACACGCTTCTTCATTTCTTAACTCTGTATTTTGCAATATTTAAAAGGAAGCAAAACAGTCATTTCAGAATGTCCTTCTCAATTAATAAAACTTCAACTCTATGCATCTTTACCTCCTGCAAGTCTAATACTCTTTTCCAAAGCAGACATAATTCCTTGGTATCTACTGAAATTAGAACAGCCTTTTTTTTAATTTCTTACTTCTTTTGCACTCATTTTCTGTTGAACTTTTTCTTTGCAATTTCAAGGAATGAGTTTGTTCAGAAACTGGTATTAAAAATGCATTGGAGAAATTGAATTGATGTTATTCTTAGTGTGTTGATGTTTATTTTGAAAGCTGAGCTCATTAATTTAGGGAGCACTTAGGTGAGCATGCAGCTCACCTCTCTGTGCCCAGTGCAAACAAGTCTGGTGCTACCAGGATCTCACTGGGCTGAGCAGCATCTATACGAGCATCCCATGGGAACAGCAGTTCCTCTAGTTATTAACTACTGTGGTGGCCTCTATAGGCTCAGCAGGAAAAATACTATTGGTCTGCTGTCTCCCATCTCAGCATGTGTTTCCATGGAATACCATTTCTCCCCATTCAGCTTGCGTGATATGATTTTCAGGATGAAAATCCAGATTCAGTGCCAAGTTTCTGGTCTCTTTTCCCTTTTTATTATTAGTTTGAAACCAAATCTGGATTTACTGTCAAAGAGTTAAATTTTCTTTGATGGAGAAGAAAAGCTCACAAACTCTTTGGAGCAGGGCTGTCATATTTTTATTTATGTTCTTAAAGTGCTGAGCCCAGTAGGATCTCTCAACCTCAGCTGAGGTCTTTGAGCAGTATTTTAAAGCTGTAAACTTCTAACACATTTGCTCAGCAGTTCAAAATGCTGGATACAGTCAAAGGCCTCACTCTCTGTTGTCCTTAGAAGCCGTCTCTTTGACAAAGGTTAGCGTGGAAGAAAAATATTTAACTAAATGTCATCAATCAAATCAACTCTTGTATCCAGTCTACAGAAAAAAAAAAAAAAAAAGGTGCCTATGAGGGATCTGCAAATGAAGCTGAAGATTTTCCTTTCACCATTGGTAAAGATTTGGTAGGATAAATTAAGCTGACAAGAACCACTATGCAACTACATGACCTTAGTCAGTGGACAGGTGTAGCTGCCGAACTAAATTCTCTTTTGTCATATGGGAAGGGATGCAATCCAGCAAATTCTTCTTTAATTTATTTTTTTAAAGTGCTAGGACAAATATGCCAAAAAAAAGTCATTAATATGGCAGAACGCACACAAGGAGCACCTGCGTATCTTAGGACATTTTGCTGCTTTCCTTCGTCATTTTGCTTGATGCTTCTCATACCTCATCAACAGCAGTACTGAAATAAGCAGTGAAATGTGTGCAATTTCTGACATTTCTTTTCTCAATCAAGCTTTGGTTGTAGAGCTTTCTTCTGATGAACCTGTTCATGGTAGGAGTTTGAAATACAGTTGTTTATGAGGGGATGGGCATTAAGAGTAGATTCCTTCTTTCCTAAGGAAATAAACTTGTTCCATAACTGCACTTTTTGGTCTTGGATACCATAACTGGACCTTTGTCCTATGCATTGCTTGAAGGGGACACAGGTGACCCAATATGAAGATTGCTTCATATAGATTGCTTTATAAATTAGGACAATGACTTAAAGTAGCATCCAGTTCTTACTAGAACTTGCTATAGGATATGAAACAGGACTGATGTCGTCAGCATGTTCTCAAGCATGAAAAGAAGGTAGATGGATACACTCCCTACTAACCATAGCTTATACATTATAATATGGTGTTAATATTCAGATACAGTGAATTCCAGTAAGCTATGCTAAAAGTTGACTACATATTGAGTGATTTATGACACACTTTTAATCTGGCAGGAAAATTTCCTAAGAGGCAGGAGATAAAAGAAAGGCCCCTTGGAAAACTGAATAATTATTCAAGTTGAGTGAAAAAAAAAAAAAAATTCCAACAAGACCCTGTGTTTTTGTCATGACAAATAGGTTTAGCAGACTTTTCACAAAAGGTGGAGACAGAAATCTTGGCTAGCTCTTCAAGGTGGTTGTTCCTTTCAGTGATAACTTGCGTATATGTTGCTTTTGTTTTAGTTAAGCTGGTTACTTTTCACTTTGGAAGCTACAAATTATGGTCTTTGAGAAACAGGAAATATGTCAAATCTTACTTTCCAATTGATTCTGAGAAGAATGAATGAAGCCACTCTAATGCTGGACCATCTACTTTTCCTTTGTCGTATTAATAATTTTTGTTCTGGTGGGACTTACGATATAAAAAAACCCCTAGCATTATGAAGATTTTACCTGTGACTTCATGGTTAAGAAGACATACATGTAACATTGGTATTTTTCAAAAGTATGTATTTGGCAGTTGGACTAGATGATCATTATTGGTCTTATTCACCTGAACTGTTCTATTTAGCAACATTTGAATAAGTCATTCAACTAAATTTCTTTTGAATTCTGAGCCATATATTCATAGATAATGATGACAATTTTATATTTATTATTGTAAAAAAAAAACCCGACAAAAACAACTAAAACCCTCAAAACCACCACACACAAGAACCCTCAAAATGAAACAAAAAAAAAACCCCAAACAGACCACCTTAAAAGGAACTTAAGTGCTGAAGTAGAATAGAAAGTTTTATTAGTAGGATTTGGAAGTTTTAAAGGTGAAATGATGCTTTGAAAAGTCTACATAAATATGTAGGTGTACAAGTTTCAATTCCACATGATTTCAAGTACTTTTTTGATCTAGCGAAATAAATACGGATATCAATCTTCCAGTACTTTTTTTTTTTTTTCCACAATACATTTTAACATTTGGAAAGGTCTGGATTAGTTTCCCATCACCTTTGGGTACATTCAGAATAATGAAGAGGAACTGGAAAGCAATGATGCAAAGTAGGACAGAAATATCTAAACTAGGATTTTATCCTGTGTTTTGCTGCAGGTGGCAGCAAAGCCAAGAAATGTTACGCAAACAGAGACACATTGTCTGAGTATCAATATCCTTCAGTTATTCCTACTAATGAACTGGTCTTAGATGCTAGGTCACTAATATTTCTTTTGGTCTCTGCCTTAAATAACTTCAGGATTGTGAAAAATCTAACAGATTCCAGTAAAATATAATGGACTATAAATAGCATCCACCATGATTGGCAGATTTTAAAAGCTGCTCTGAGGCAGAAGAATAGGTGGTCTTTTGTACATCTAAACCTCAAGTTAATTTTATCAAATGCTTTGTTGTAATGGAAATGACAATTAGATAAAAATGGATTAGATAAAAATGTAATTTTGCTGTTTTTAAGTTGCCAGGTAAGATTTTGCAAAAAATATTTATGTACACACCTCTATGTTAGCAACTTACCCCAGAGAGTCTCTGGCAAGACTGGAATCTTAATTAAAGGAGTTGCATATGTTTTACATTAAAAAGTCTTTAGCAGTCTTACTCCCTCCAAAGATATTGAAATGGTACTGTAGCAATAAGTACAAAGGATCTGCCTGAATTATTCAAACATTGAAACAGTTAAAACTGATCTTGTCCATCGTGGCTGAATTTATCTTAACGTAAATTGTTAGCCTGGAGGTTAATGCGGGAAGATCATACAGTAGCTCCAGGAATCTACAGCTTTACAAGGTCAACGGTGTTATGGAATTGGGCTTGACAAGAAGGAACCTAAGCTGCCTGCATTTTTTTTGGCCAATTGCAGTGTCAAAAGTGAGAAGGCTTTCTACTGAGAGTACATCTATTATAGTATTGATTTAGCCAGCAGCTGAAGGGAAAGAGGATTGAGAATTTCAAATTTAACAGGAGGTTTGTTTGAGAAGAGAGACAAATAATACAAACTGATCGCTGTTGGAGGGAATTATGGCTTGTGTAGCATGGTGGAGTAATCAGAATCAAAGTGAGAAGCCAGATGGTTTGTTTGTCAGGAAAAAAAATAGTTATATTCTTTGGAGACATATCAGAACTAAGAAAATAGATGATAAAGTAATAAGTAATACCCCTTACTATATTTTGTTGTTGTGTTGCTTATATTAAGCAAGTGCTGTAATGAGAGAACAGAAACCTTTTTTTCTAGGTGCTGTGTAAAAGTTTGGGTGCAAACACACAAGTGAATGCAAGAAATCAGTGAGGCATTGTTGGTCAGTGCAGTGTCTACAGTCCTAACTGCGAATTAGCACTTAAAAATAAATTTTGGAGACTTGATGGAAAATGAGGGAGCTCCTCAGTAGGAATAACGGAATTATTCTTCAGATACTTATGAAGCAGGCAACTGGAAGGGTGACAGGGTGGTAATGAGGCTTGCTATCTGAAGACAACTAGAGATAGCAGAGTTGGTAGCAGCCTGAGATAAGTGAGCTTGGGTAGACTGCAAGCAGCTTTCATGAAGACAAGGTGCTTATATTTGGTGTTATAAAAGGAGAAGAAAGGAGAGAAGGAGGAGGAAAAAGACGGGATACAAAAACATGCAGAGTTTATCTTTGCAATTGTATTCCGAACAGGCACGACCAGAGTAAAACGTGTTGTCAAGGCAAGAGAGGAAGAGTTACAGTAATTCAGTCTCAAATGAGCTTGAGTGTGCAGATGTCTTGGGGATGTAATAGGAAAACACAACCAACACCTGTCTCAGTGGAGGAGAAACTAGGAATCAGATAATAGCCTGGTCACTTAATTTACCGCAGAAGTGGGTAGGAAGAATATTTATGAAGCTGTGCTTGAACTAAGTTGATCAAAGTCCATTTGGAAAGAAATACTTAGTGGCCTTGGGCCTACTTACCAATAAATGCTTCCTCAGATTGTCCTAAAAATGATGATTGTTTACTGTTAATTAATAGGATTAAGTCATAAACAGAAAACTTTGAATATATTGAATATTTTATGTAAGAGCAGGAGTTCCCATAAAGAAGAGGAACTTAGAGCATTATAAACATTGTGTATAATTGAAGTAGTATATTTAAATTTGTCTGAATATGACTCCAAATTAGGATGCATTTTTATGCTTTTATTTGCTGGCTCGTACTCCTTTATCTCACTATTTATTTTACTATACACTATAGAAAACCTTGACCATACATCGTTGTTTAATATTTTATCTTCTATAGAGACATATTTATGGGTATTTTGGTCCTCTGAAAGTGTATTATAAAACATTGCCCATACACACGTTGTATACACACATGTACACTCTTCCATGTACTGAGCCTATTCTTTTTTTTCCCAGAATTACTTTTATGGGATGTAGCAATGAATTCCTTCACAGATGGACCATTCTTGTTCTTTCAATATCAGAGAATAATTATCATAGCAATTAGATAAAGAGATTGGGTTCCATTTCACATGGGATACTGTATGATTGGATTGATCAAGTAAGAACTGACATGATTTTGGGTCTGAGGCTTGGTTTTCAGGGGCTTTTTTGCATAATTGTATTTTCAAATATTTGTGAAACTTCTGCCAGGGCATTCTTATTGTTTAATGCTCTCAGAACATATGCTTGCTGTCCCCAGTGCTTTCCAAATAACTCCAACATTGTCATTTTGTCTTAAGCTCAGGCTGTTCATTTTGACAAATGTCTGCTAAATTTTGAAGGTATTTTAAACATTTTTTTTTTTTTTTGTAGTGCCAGCTATTTTAACTTATTCCAATTTAACTTGTCACATTTTGTCCATATAAAACTTCTAGTTGCTTTCATACAGCTTTGAATTAAGGCTGAAGGGGAAATGTTTTCCATTATTCTACTAGAAAAGATTGTCTTTTTAAATCTTGCATTTAATGTATATTTTTATTATTTTGACTAAAATTCTACATATGTTTATCTACAAGGATTAATTTCCTTCTGAAAAATTATTTTTTAACTTTTCTGCATTCCCAGGTAGAGCCATTGTTCTACACTAATCTGATTTGGATTGATAGCATAATGCTCACAAATGTTACTTAAAAATCAAGACCTAGCAGCGAGAAAATACTATTTCCCATTTCAGTTGTACTGTATAACATGACCTTCCATTTAAGATGATACATTTTTCCAAGACCAAGCTGCATGCTTTCAGGGATCTGAATTTGATTTGTAGTCTGCTTCTACCTGCATCTTCCAAAAAGTCTTATTATTGGTTGAATTTAAATCTCAGTATGAGAGTTGTTCCTGGAATGCTCTATTCTATGGTATAGTTTCCTTTTTTGACCTAAGGCATTGATTTTTCATCTTGCTTCTGTATAGCAGTGATCTGTGCTGCAGTGAAATTCATTTGGTATATTCTGATGCTAGATAATCCTGCTGTGATGTTTCTTGGATGTGTAGTCTACGCCCTGCTGAAATGAAATGAAGCCTTTACTCTCACATCACTAGTGGTGATACTGGAACCTAAAATGTTGTCCTTTTTAGCAGAAGATTTCTATATGCTTTCTGTCATTTTTCTCAGGACAATATGTAATGACAGACATTTAATCCCTTGAGAGATCATAGGTGAAACCACATAAGAGAGTTTGTGCATTTCTTACCCTGACTCTAGCTGTAAATGGTGCCATTGAATGTCGACTATCCAAGTCACCAGCACTTATTTTAATGTAAAACAAATCATAAGTCTTTTTGCAAAAATGGAAAACCCCACACATTTTAAAAGATCAGTGCATGAAGATGGTGATGACTGATACCATACATTACTCTAAGCTATAGAGAGACAAGCCGACTGTCTTTAACATTTTGTACTGTTATCAATCATCCAGGGTCTCAGCACCTTCTGGTTTCAAATCTTTACATAGAGACATTATTGGAATAATGCAGAAAGCTTTGATTTTTATGTATTACCTTTGCTGAAATTACTTGATGCCAGCACAAGGCTTGAAGGGGAGAGCAGATCACATAGAGTCTTCTCTTGATTTTATGATAATACTTACTAAATTGCAAAATTTGGTCCTCCTGAGCTTGCCTAAACTAATGCTATTTGGAATACTAACATAAAGGACTCAGAGCGTAAATACTGGCACCAAGCAACTGGCACCTCCTCCATTTTTTCCACTGGCTATCAAAGTTAATCCAGTGCATCATCCAAGAGTCTTTTTCAGTATCCCCAAAGGAGGGCACAGCTGCTGCTCCACTTTGTCTTTCTTCAGTACAGCCTGAAAAAGGCTGAGTCTGCCAGAATTTTGCTTTGGTTTCTGCACCAGCAAACACATCTTTGGTCACTTGCCCTCCTCTCAGGTCCATCCATGCAGTCCGTAACATGGCTATAAATATGTAAGCTCCTGAGGCAGCATCCAGGACATTTTCTTTTCTCTGTTCTTATCTCTCCATTTTTTTCCTTGTGTTTCTGTTTCTGTTCACTCATCTCTTCTGTTTACCCTGGGCAGGGTTCTGAAGCTAATCATGGTGTCTCCCCCGTCACACTGTCAGTCTAAAGGGGAATAGGGCTGGCTGTGGCTCAGCATCACAACAGCAGCTGGCCAAGCCCCATGCGGGGCTGTCTCAGCTGGCACTGGACTCCAGCTCCTTGGCAGCACAGGCAATGGGAATGTTTCTGCTGTGGGTTTGCAAAGAGGTCACAGAGCTTTTGATTTGTGCACAGAATAATCGCAAGCCTGTGGCAGCATCCTGGTCAGAGACAGTAAAGTAACTCCAGCCTCTCTGTGGTCAGGTTGTGCTAGCTGTAGGTCATGGGTGGATCCTAGTTCGATTTTGGCCACACTTCATCAGATGCATGTCTCAAAGAAGATATCCTGGTTCTTTCAAATAATCTGTCCATTCTCCAACTTTTCCTTACGTTGGAGACTTGTCGTTCACTTTCTGAACACTGAAGGAAGTGAGGCTGCTCCCTCTTGCTTGACCACTTGAATGAAATCGCAAGGCCTCTAGCTATGCATTTAGGCACTTAGCTTCTATTTTAGGTCTTATACTGTTAATCAAAGTATGTGGTTAGTAGCTAGCAAGTCCTGGTGGTGAAGAATCCTCACGTCTCTGCATGTAAAATAAGAGTAGGATTCATCTTGGATTTATCATTGAACTACCTGAAATGGTTCGATTGCTAAGTCTGCCTAACCGTGAATCTGCACGATATAGAAAACTGTTTGGTGTTTCTGTAAGCCTATAAACTTACTTGCCTTAACTTGTTAATTTTTTCATATCGTCCTCTTGTAAACAAGCACTTGAGATCCAAAACAAAACAGTAAATCAAAGCAGTAAAATCCTTAAGTTAGTGCAGTGAAGTACATTATTTAAAGGACCCTCGGTGTCCTCAGTAAAACTGTACATTCAGACCTTGACTGAAGATGTTCCCTCTTAAAATGCTTCATATCATCACTTGGAAGCTTTAAGTGACATGTTCTGGAGAACTCCATCCCACCTGTCTGGTACTTAAAATGCTGCAGAAACATTGAGATTATCTTTACCAAAGGTTATCTTTATGCACCTAGTCTGAAGTGAAGAAGGGAAGTTATATGCTAGATATAGCCAACTGCAAGCCTAAGAATATTGAGTGTTGCCCTTTTGAAGTGTTTTATAGGAGAAATCACCTGAAAGGGATTAGGGGATCACCAGGAACAGTGATAAGAGAGGAAGGGAAGGAGACTGTGGGGTGACAGACTTCATCATCAGAAGGCTGATATGACTCATGTTCTCCTAGGACTCTTGGAAAAGGAGTGTACGTTTGGAGGCATGCTGTTTTCATGTTTCCCATGTGATAATCCAACTTGGAACTGACCCCAGTGTAGAATAAAATATTACGGGCTTCTTTGGGGTTTTCTTGCAAAACAATCGAATGTCTGATGAGTGGAGCTTACTGCAAAGTACCAACTGGAATGGTACTAATACTTCAAGCTGAGCACAAAATCTATAACTAATTTGAACCTTGATTTGAGTAACACTTTTGAAATATAGTAACCTAAGTATGCATTAATTGAAGCATTCTATGGAACATTCTGACCGGTACGTAATTTAATATATAAAAAGCGATATAGTGAAATCAAAGAGTAAGCTAATGAGATACTTAGTGATTTGAATTCCTTGGGTCAAATGGGCTAGACAATATTCTTGGGTTTGGAACCTTGTACATACTGCAGTTTTTTCTTTGATAGTTCTGAAAATTATATTATCACTGATCAATTCTAATTGATTTAAACCTGTTTGTAGTGATCCAAATACAAGCAGTTTTGTCTGCTGAGCTGTCACTGGAGTGAGAATAATTTAATCCTTATTCTATTTGTCCAATCCTGCAGTGACAATATCATACTTTTTCACCTAATACTAGAAGAATGATGTAATTGTTTACAACGAAGAACATGAAAGTGTAATTGAATTAACTGCTGTGGAACATCTTGCAAATGTTTTGGTTTTCGCTAGCGTTACACTTTCCAGCATTGCTGTCTATATTCCATTAGACTGAATGAGAGATTATTAGGGTTAAAACGGGAAACAACAAATAAAACTTCTGCGAACCAGACAGATACACTCAGATATAAAATGTGCTATGCTCTTTTGATTCAGTTTTACCTTTACTTTATACAGAAATGAGCAGATGTATTTATATAATTTAGCTGCAATGGCCTTTAACTCATCCATTTGCCTCCTAAGTCTTTAGCTGTTCAGGTAGGCATGTACATTGTACTACATATTTCATTTGTTAAACAGTTTTACTTGTTAAAATTGATTCAGCTGCTGTGATGTTGGTTCCTAAACTGCCAGCATGATATGAAGAAACAGAAAATACAAGATTTAGCTTGTGCTTGGCAGCTCTGACTGAGGTTGACTTGCTTTTTACTAGCAAAAAGGATATTGAGGTTCAAGAATGAAGCTCTGTTGGCTTAGTTTCCACCCCTACTTCTGCTCCAAAGTAGCTAAATGATACAGACGAATTAGATGATTATAAATGAAGTGCTGATGTTGCTTAGCATCCTGTTGATGACAGAGAGCAGCTGTGAACGCAGCTTACTGAGTTACTGTACTGTGGTTACTGTTTGTGGGTACTGATGATGCCTCTAAATTCTTTCATAGGTTTTTTTATTACTCTTTTTGCAGAGTTTTGTAGTATTCCTATGTAAATTAATTAGTTCTTAGAAAGTTATTAGAAAATATACACTAAAAATTATGTTAAAATGAAGGTTAAAAGTATAGACTAGAAATATAATGGAGAAATGCAAAAATACTATTATTAAAATCGTCAAAACTGCTTAGAGAATCATAGAATGGTTAGGGTTGGAAGGGACCTTCAAAGGTCATCTAGTCCAACCCCTCTGCAAGGAGCAGGGACATCTCCAACCAGATCAGGTTGCTCAGAGCCTCATCCGGCCTGACCTTGAACGATTCCAGGGATGGGGCATCCACCACCTCTCTGGGCAACCTGAACATTTAGAGTTATTGTAACTCTAAAAAATGCTCAGGGATGCTCTTGATCCATTCTCTGCCCAGTCTCTATTTGTGCCTCGGATTACCCCAACACATGGGCAAGACCTTGCACTTGGCCTGGTTGAACTTCATGGGGTTCTCATGGGCCCTGTTTCGCCAGCCTGTCAAGGTCTCTCTGGATGGCATCCCTCCTTTCCAGCGTATGAACTGCACCACACAGCTTGGTGTCATTGGCAGACTTTGCTGAGGGTGCACTCTATCCCACTGTCCCTGTTGCTGACACAGATGTTAAACAGATCCAGTCCGAATATTGACCCCTGAGGAACGCCACTTATCCGTGATCTCCACTTGGACATCAAGCCATTGACCACCACTCTCTGAGTGAAGCCATCCAGTCAATTCCTTATTGACTGAGTGGTCCATCCATCAAATCTATGTTTCTCCAGTTTAGAGAGAAGGATGTCGTGTGAGACAGGGTCAAATGCTTTCCACAAGTCTGGGTAGATTACGTCAGTTGCTCATCCCTTGTCCACTGATGCTATAACCCCGTCATAGGAGGCCACCAAATTGTTTAAGCATGATTTGCCCTTAGTGAAGTCCTGTTGGCTGTCACCAATCACCTCTTTATTTTCCACGTGCCTTAGCATGGTTTCCAGGAGAATCTGCTCCATGATCTTGCCGGGCACAGAGATGAGACTGACCGGCCTGTAGCTCCCCAGGCCTTCTTTGTGTCCCTTTTTAAAAATGGGGGTTATGTTCCCTCTCTTCCAGTCATCGGGAACCTCACCAGACTGCCATGACTTCTAAGATATGATGAATAATGGCTTAGCAACTCCCTCCACCAGTTCCCTCAGGACCTGCGGATGCATCTCATCAGGTCCTGTCACTTGTGCATTTTCAAGGTCCTTAGGTGGTCTCGAACCTGATATTCTCCTGGGTGGTTCTTCATTCTCTCAGTCCCTCCCTTTGTCTTCTGTAACTTGGGCAGCGTGGCTAGAGCCCTTATCGGTGAATACTGAGGCAAAAAAGTAATTGAGTACCTCAGTCTTCTCCATGTCCCAGGTAACCAGGTCTCCCATTTCCTTCTGGAGAGGGCCCACATTCTCCCCATTGTTCCTTTTATCTCCAGTGTACCTATAGAAGCTTTTCTTGTTGCCTTTGACGTCCCTGGGCAGATTTATGGACTATGACAAAGTGTCAAAACAAATATTTCTCATCTTTCTTTACTTTCTGATATTTCCTGAACATAACCTACCGTTATATGTTTCAAATCCATAGTTCAATAAATGGTTGCAGTCCACCCATATAAAAATATTATTCAGTCACAACGCTGCTTTTGCTTGCTAAATAGAAAAAGGTTTCATATCTAAAGGAAATGAATTTTTATCTTTAAAAAACAAAAGAAAAAAAAAGAATTTCTGAAGAATGTGTTCAATGTCAAAATGACTTTAAGTCCCAATGGCTCTGTGTTGCTCAAAAACCGGGAACACGCTGAACTCCTGACTGCCCATGATACTTACCCATCACCTCATTCTGTTACTAAAATCTGGACATCAGCAAACTCTCCACAAATAAATCCTGTGTAGTATAAGCAGCATGATAAAGGCAATAAGAGACATTAGGCATCACAGACAGGTAGCAATCCTTTTATTTAGTGGTACATAGCCAAGGAGACTGGAGAAGTAGGCTGCTCTCAGTTTAGATGCTGTTTTTGAAGTGTCCAGATCCATATTTTATTCCCTGCAGGAATGAGCAAACGTGAATTAAAGAAAAATAACACATCTCATTTAAAGCAGAAAAGAACCTACCATGAGTAGGCATATAGGAGCAAAAAATACAGCATCTTCAGTAAAAACACATATTAACATTAGTTTCATAATATATGGATGTCAGTAACTTTGTTAGGATGTCTTCCTAATGAAGAAACTAAGAAAGGATATCTGAAATACAGCAGATTCAGAATTTTCTGTACTTTCCCAGCTTCTGAATTTCCAGACTACAAGAAATAATGGAGAAAATACTTAAGAGCAGAGAAACCTTCTGCCTTAAAATTAAGTCAGGTTTTCCATTCAAAAAATCTGAAATGTCTGTCTGAAACTTCAGTGCTCTGAAAACTTTAATTAATTCTCAAGCATATTCTTTGAGATAGGGTACAAAAATGAGAGCACTTTTTATCAAAACCTTGTTAGAAGGATGCTTCGCTGAACATTTTTAGTACAAACCTGCTGCCTTAGATACTGAAAAATTACCATTAAGATTGTATTTTTTTTATTCACCAGTTCCAAAGTTCTATTTCAGAGTTAGACTATGCTGGTAGAGAGCACAGCTTTTATTATCTCTTTTGTTTAATTTTTATATTGCCTAAGACTAAAGGTGTTACAATCCTTCTGGGGAACGAATTTTGTAATCTTATTACTTTATAACTTCAGGAAAGGTATACTAGTCTCCAGTGACATTGAGAGTTGTGTATATTTTTTAATAGTCAAGTGCTTTTATACCTAATTATTTCATAGGAGCTAATTCTGTTAAATTCCCTTTCTGTAGCTATATGGTAATTAAAAATGCAAACACGCAAAATGTAAATGCTGCTGGCTGCCAGTTCCTATCATAAAGATGCTCTTTTTCTAACTTTTCCAAGCTTAAACTGTTCCGTGTAAGGTACACCTGTACAAATTCAGTGATGCCTTAAAACAAGGAAGGACAGGAAGAGAGATGTGGGTGTTTGCTAAATCTCCCTTCTAACTTTCTCCACCAAATTAAAATGTCTGCTTTTTGACCTTTCTTTGATAAATTAAACTCACCATTACTAGTTCGTCTGCACCAATGCCTAGCTATTATTTTTATCCTTCATATTTTTATCATTCTTCTCTTCATTCTGGTCAACATCTTCATCTTGGACTTTTCTTATCCTCATGCTGTAGCTAAGTCTTGGATATTCTCTTCACATGAAATGTCTGTGATGCAGTTACTTCTGTCCTTAGAGATAAGTAAACTCCTCTTCACAGTATTCTGTGAGCATTTTTTAAATTATAAATACCAAAATCAGTAAGCAGGATTTATAGTTCACAAACCCACCATTTGGTCTGTACAACTGCTTGAAGAAGCTGCTGAAGCTCTCCCATGATCTGAAGCTGATTGAGACAGCAGGCTTGAGTGTTCTCTTACATTCTTGTAAAATTAATTTATTGCAACTTATTGTAGTAGTTGACTTCTGTGACTTTCACAGAAGTAACAGTGAAAGAAAAATGGATACTGTTATTTAGACAGTTGAACCTACTGACAATTTGAATACAAACCTCTTTCTTTCCTTTTTTTTTAAAAAAAAAAATCTCTCCAACTTTCAAATAATAAACATCAACTTTTATAACTATTTCAATAAAATATACTTAGACTGAGAAGCTTTTTTCATTTTATTTTTGGTAGAAATTCCCTGCTACAGGTGATACGGAAGACCTTATAGACAGATCAACAATTACTGATTTTGCAGTAGATGCACAGATGATGCTTTTAGAAACAGCTAATGCATTTGAATTTGATAGTCTACACCAATTAATATCCACAAGTTCGAGTATCTTGTTTATAGAAGGACTTTTTGACTGGGTCATTAGGTTTTAGAAAGATGTGTAATATTCCAGGAATTTGATTCCATTGTTAAATCACCGGGGACTCCTCACTTCTGCTTGAACGTACTTGAATTATGATGGCAGGAAGTGAAGATAAGATGATTGTATTGTTGGCGCACATACCACACCGAGGCAGATATTGCCTTGGGGCTTCTGCTCTCAGCAACTGAAATGTCCGTATGGAAGCAGTGGTGATTGCTGATTCTGATCTCATGCCCTTTCTCATTTGTTTATTCTCTTTTAGTTCTGTGTCAGAATCACAGATAGTAACCTCCAGCCTCCACTCTCACCCCCACAAGATTTTCACAAGAAATTAATGATTTTGAAGCTGTTTTCTCCTTAATGAATGTGAAAGTAACCTTTTCATAGTCACCTAAGTAACTCCTAGTTACACTTCACTTAACCCTACATTTGATGCTCTTGATCGTGAGTTAGAAGCACAATACATGATATAATAAGGTAATGTTCAAGTAAGAGCTTTCCTAATGTTTGAATACACACAGTAGTAGAAAATTATTCCAATTATCATAGCTTTAGGTACAATAAATGATCCTCACAGAAATAAGAAAAGGAGAAAAATGCTAAAATTAAATTGCATTAAGGGATTGGCTAGAAATTTCTTTGATAAGCCTCCACCTATTTTATGAACCAGGCTGTGTATGTATGGGAAGATACACTATGATTTCTATGTTTTCTTCTCCTGTAATAGAGGTAAAATAATCCTTTGGAGGTTGGTTGTGGGGCTTTTTAAAAAACCATTTAATTTTGACAATTCAACATTTTAGGTAACTGAAAAAGTTCAGAGAATAAATCCCCTTTGAACTAAGTTAAATAAACCTACACCTATTTCCTTTGCCTTCTGTGCTTTTAAGACTTAAATAATACTGTTCTAAGGTGATGATTTGGCTTGTCTTTACTATAAATTGCAATACTGGCATCCTGCTAGTGTGGAACCAATTTCAAAATAAAAATTTAAACATCAATTCAACACTTCAAAACACTTTATTTTTGGAATAACGTATTTTATTAACTTGAATTGAAAAGGAGGGAAATACAGTCTTTTGAAATTTCATAGTATTTTTTTTCAGAACATTTGTTTAAGGAAAAATATTTAACATTTCTAAGATAATCTATTTTAGGATTAACCGAAGTGACAAATTCTGATTCACCTGATCTGTGGGGTTTTTTTTGATCTTACTGTCTTCAATTATAAGACTATGGTGGGCTCCAGAACGCTTGAAAAAGCAGCATGAGCATGGGTCTGCTTCTTTCTAAAACAGATAAAAGAGTCTAGAGTTCCTCTGTCAAAAGGATTTCAAAGGTAATCTGTTGGGTGAGCAAGAGCAGCTCCTCTGGAGACTGGTTTGTCAGGCACAGAGAAGTATTAAGAGAGAGGCATCAGTTACAAATAGGTGAACGCTGTAAAATACAAAGCTAAATACACACAAAGGGTGGTTGAATTGCCTGCATGAAGTAACTAGGGGATTCTTTTTTTCTTTTTTTTTCTTTTCTTTTTTTTTAATTATGTTGCAGAAATGTTATGGAAAGTGTCCTGATAAGCTAGTAAAACTCACCACTTAACAGTATCCCAGATGTGGTGACAGAGCATGTTTACTTAGTGCATTTGATACTGTACTGGATAAAATGATAAAAAATTAATAGTAACTGTAAAGGAATTGGAGTTGAATAATTTCTTTTGCCCTTTCAACAGTCCTTGCAGAGAGCCTATGGCTCTCTGAGCTAACAGATATTTCAAGATCTTTCCAGGTTCAAATGGAAAATAATCCATGTCTAACAAATGACAGGGCTTATGTTAGTAAATATTACTGATCTTGAGTTTGTCACATATTGACTGCAATCAGAAAGTATTTTTTTTTTTTTTTAAATTGTTACACCAAATGTCACCATGCTGTCTGAAGTATAGAAAATAACAAAATGCAAGGCTTTCTTTTTCTTAATGGTTTTTTTTAGGCAGGAAACACTGGGTTTTGTTA
>WHYT01016337.1:353057-386305 GCA_009806455.1 Tetrax tetrax | reverse complement strand
TTTTTTTGAGTCTGTGTGGGTGGAATCATCTTTTCTTTACGGTTAGCTCTGCAAGGGTGGTACTGCAGCAGGCAGTCAGACAAATATCCTACAAGGTAGCGCTGGTTGTTCTGGGTGCTTAGCTCTCCCCTGGTAGGCCTTTCTGCTGCAGCTGTGTTTTGTTTCTTGCCACTCGTCTTGAAACTACTTCCTTTCATAGGTCAGACATTGTCAAATACAGAGACGTTTACTTATTTATTTTAGTTCGTGCCTAACTGTGCTGGATTCTTTCGAAAGGGCTGCGAGAGTCCAGGCTCTGTGGTTTGTTCCTGCCCGTCGCTTTGCATGACCTTGGGCGCGTTTCTTAACATCTTTGTTTCTGGGTTTGAAGTAGGTACAGAAATGCATGTATCACTCTGCTGTGAGGTATACAGCTTTCCTAATGATCACTTATCTAGAGATCTCAAAAGCGTTTTACAAAGGGAGTCCAGTGCAATTGCTGTGGTAAGAGCTGGAGAGGTCAGGCTGAGGAGTGGATGCTGACCACGTTATCTTCCTTCATAGTTGCCTTAGCCTCACTTCTTTCATTCTGTCCCTAAGCACTTGTTTCCTTTGTTTAAAGCAGGACTGAAACTGCTACCAGCCTTTAACTTCCTTTCCCCCCACCCCCCCTTTTTTTTTTTTTTAATTTTCATTCAAAAGAAATTAGGAATCGGTGTCTTTCAGAGAACTTTGTGGGCTCATTTTGTGGTTCATTGCCAGGCATTAGCCTGTGCTAATATGGATTTTTTTGCTCTTTCTTCCTCTAGAGGATTTTTTGGAGATATTTAAATCTGCTGTAGTCGCAACCTTTTCCATAATTGCAAGATTTAATTTTTGAAAAATTTTACCAAGAGGCAGACTGTCAACTGTATTGCCTTTAACATATGATCTTAATAGTAGAGAATTTGTGGGTTTGCTTTGATTTTAATAAGCAATTTCTGCTTATTTGCTTTTCTGCTTGTATTTTTTTACTAAATTTCCAGCTTTGAAGGTGCAAGGGCTTCAAGTTCACCTGGACTGTTGTAGTGGTAGTGGCTCACAGATTATGTAAATACTGCTGGTGGCAATAGCACTGTGAAACAAAAGACAGGACCCCATCGTGTGTGTAGCTTTTGATTTTTAAAACTTCGAAAGTGGAAGCTGTTGCTTTCAGAGTGCTCTGCGTGCCGTGATGGGAATTTTATAGCTAACGAAGAGCTAGCTACCTCTGACGTAGAGGCTGCAGAGACAGCAGCCACGTTACGGACCTGTGGTTTAACTGGATGGGGTCGCTGTGAACCTGATGATCTCCAGTTCTCTGGGGCATGGAGAAGCCCAAACAGCTGGACAGGGCAGCTTTTGTGGGGTTTTGTCCCTGTGTCGCCCTCCTGGCCTTCTGCTGGTGTGTTCCTGCTCAGCCAAGTTGACTTAGTTTCCTTTTCTCAGAGCCTCATCCTCGTTTGCTGTTTTATTGCAGATTAAAGGCTTGGGTTGCATGTGGAGGTTATCAGCTAATGAATAAACTTCAGTCATCCTGTCCTGTGATAAATCTGTCTCCTAGATCAAAGATGAAGCGTGTAGACCTTTTTTCTTTCAAATGGTAATTTCTTGAGGCTGTCGGATCACTTCCTAAGGTCTGTTTACATAAAAACAAAAACATTAAACATATTTTATTCAAAATGTTGAATTTTCAGTTTTGAAAAAACCTTTTATTTCCTCTCTGAGGAAGCCTCCCCTCCCTTCCCCATTAGGACTCTGTGAAGATCCCATCTGTGGAAATACAGGCGAGGCTCACATTGTAACTCCTAGTCACAGCAATATTTTCTTAACACTGCAGTTATTTCTGTTTTAAAACAGGCAGTTGTTTAGTTAATTTCATCAGGAGTATATATATGTATTAGAGCATCTGTTCAGTTCCAGTTGTATTAAACAAAGTATGTAGAGATTTGTTTCCACTGTATTTTCACACAGAAACCAAACAAGACAGATTGCAGGGTCTTTGTGATTCTAATACAAAACTGTTATTCTCCTTAAACTGCCTTCCATGTAGTGTTTTTGCAAAATGTGGTTTGTATTCCAAGAGCAGCCTAAGTAATGATTTGAAGATCTATAAGCTCTGGGATGGTGTAAAATAAGGAGGTAGTCTGCAAGCTGAGTCCATAGAGTTCTATTTATTTCATGTGCTTCTTAAGGTAAAATGTATTTACAGTCTGTTTAATTTTTTTTTTGGTCTTTTTTCTTCTACTTGCTACATGAGCAATTGAAGACAGGAGTTAGGCGCTTCCACAAACCCGCATGAAGTTTTCAAAGGGTATAGCTGGGAAAAAAGGGAGGAGAGAGTGACAGTCCTCAAAACATCAGTTAAGCATTGGAGAGTCTGAGACACTTTCATGTCGTGTAGGACAGGTATCTCTAGCCCTCTGTAAGCATACAGAAAAAACAACCCTTGTTTTAGGTTCTGTGTCCTTTTGTTTTTGTCCTGTGCATTTCAGTCTTCGGAAGTAATTATAGTGCCAGTTATAAGCTGATAAATATGCACAAATGATGGTATTTATTAAATTTGCAGAGTTATAGAGATTGTCAGTATTTTTTCTAGTCATGATCTAAACCTATTCTAAACTGGTGAATGGAAAAGTGATTACATTTTCAAGCTGTGTACTCCAATCCATCTCAGGTTCTCCTTCAAGCCTGAGAAGGATTCTTTTCTTTTCTTTTCACTTACTCTTTATGTTCTCCTTGTCTTCGATATATTACTTTTGCCTGTTCCTGGATTATAGTTTGACCTTGATGAGGTGAATAGAGAAGTGAACTGTTTTGGTAAAGGATATCTTTATTCTTATGTATCTATTTGTTCTGTAAGCTGAGGATTATGTGTGTTAGAAAAGAGTGAATGATTAGCAACTTTATTTCTGGTTGTCTTTTTTTTCCTGTGGCTGTTTATGAACCTATTCAGCAAATGTGGTTGCCAGTAAGTTAATGTAGTGAAATATTTTTTAACAGTGACATTTACTGCCAAGTCCTGCAGTCACTGAAAAGGAAGGTTACTGACTGAACAGGTTTTTCTCTTTAAATATATGTATTACAAGTCGTCATTAAGGACATTTGCAAAATTACGTGTGCAAAAACAATTCCCAGTCTTGCTAAGTTGATCCTCTTTGTTCAGATGTTGTTTCCTTTCTTCTTCTAAAGTATACCTTAAAAAAGATAAACTGTTTAATTTTTTTTAATGCTCTGTCTTTGTGCTGAAACAGAGCACAGTGTTCCCTTATTAACCCATCCATAAATAAAAACTCACATGGCCAAGGCACTAACACAAATGAAGACAATAAAGACTTTGGGAAGTGTCAGTATTCAGTAAAGACCAAAAGTTTCAAGCATTTCAGATTAGAATTTGGGGGCTGGATTTATACAAGTGTATGTGCATATACAGAGTGTATACTCAGTGTGTATCTATGCATATTCTATATATATACATACATGCATATAACAGATATATGCACTATGTAATTGTCAATCTCACTGATTGCATGCATGTGTAAAATAATAAAACTTCAGGAACAATTGGCTTCAGAAAAAAATGTGCAGTGCGTGTATGCGTAATGTACATTCAGTTGCGAGGCTCATATACAGTAGCAATGCTAGAAGTAGCAGCAGAAGCCTTAAATATCTGTGCTGAGAACCAGAGCCTGGTTGCAGGTAGTCAAAATTCCACCAACTTCAGAAAGAGCACTTTGCTAAGAGTCTTTGAATATCAGGCTACTTATTTAAGTCCTGACTTTATGTTCCCAGACGTAACCACTTCTGACAATGGCGTCTTTGTTTCCCTGTTGAATCAGTGATAAAACTTGTGAGCTGAGTTTTATTGTTGACTTATTTCAATGGCCCGCACCTTTTCCAGTGGAGACTCCAGTTTTTGCAGTGGTTTTTGGTGGTGAACTGAAGATTTGGATTTCAGCCTTGCTTTAGTGAACTATAAACTAGATCTGTTAGAATTGCCTTACTGGTGAGTGTTGGTGAAAGTTTAACATTGACACTTGAAGGACACATGTATTTAGAGTGGTGACAGTCTCGTTCTTTCAGCAAAGTAAGCAAAAATCCTGTGAGCTGCCCGAGTTAGTGTATACTTGTTTTATGCATGTATACATGTTTTTATTGTTAAAGGCAAAATAAAATCTAAAAATTGTCTTCTCAAAATGCAATTTTGTTTCTTTTAGTGCCTATCATTGAGAGTTGCTAAAATAAAAACAAGTTGTAAATAATCTTTTAAATTAGTTGTTTAATTCATGCTAGAGAAAGTTCACTGTGTAGTCCATTTCATTATTTATTGGCTTGTCTTCCTTTCACATATTCTTGAATAGCTAACTGACAGACAGGCATGATTATCCTTAAGGATAATCTTTTATTATGATGCTCTTTTATTAGGAGGATTTTCCTATTTTTATAGGGAAGCAAACTGACACACTGGTTATGAATTTCTGAAGGTAGGCTCCTAAGACTGGGCTACTTCAAACTAGAAGGAACCTTTTGACACCAGTTGTTTAGGTAATGAACAACAAATGGTAGAACCAGAGATGAAATCCAGTTTCTTTCACTTTTTGTCCAGCTGCAAGTACAAGATCAGCAACCTTCTCATCTGTAACTGACTGTTAGCTCTTTGCATTAATACATTAGAGAATAACAACAGAAAAATAATAATTAGATTGATGTAACTTGAAACTTTTCCGTAGGAGGGGAAACAAGGCAGAATCAAGTCCTGTTTGTTTTCTGCTGTGGGCATGCTTTTCTAAATATCAGGTTAAAACAAATAAAAACCATACAAAATTATTTATGTTAAAGCTTATTGTTATTTCTGGCAAAAGTAGTTGTTATAATTTCCAAAGTTTTCTTCATAATTCTGTTCATACAAAATCTATTAAAATCAGACCCAAAAACCTCGAACTGCAGATTTCCCTGAAGTGGAAAGTGTGTGTGTGTAAAATGCTGGGATATTATCTCACTTGGATATTTTAGTAATGGCAGTTACATAGTACTTAGCCATTACCTCTTACAATTTAAATTAAATTTTGGAAATTGCTGCAAATGGAAATCCTGTCCTCAGAAAAGCACACAGACCCTGATTTAGTGGCCAGCTCTTCTCTCTGCATTTAACTTTATTGATAATTCCCAGGTAGGAATACAATTTAAGTTTTCTCCCAGGCTTGGTTTTACATTAAGACCTTCCTCTTTAGCAGAAGCTCTAAAGGTGGATTGCCTCTCCTCGCACCCTGCCTGGGAGCCTTTGGAGCCATATCCATTATAAGTAATTGTAGGAACAAATGCCCCTGATCTCCTCCCAGGATTTTAACACCGAAAGCTGAGGCAGATGAGGAGCAACTCTCTTTCTCTGTGAGGTCTGGGAGGTTGCAAATCCAGTATAGAGGGATTAAAAATTCTTAAATTCTTTAGGTTGTTTTTTTTGGTTTTTTTTTTTTTTTATTTCTGACAATTGTCTTATGTTATCTGCGAGTTTTAGACCAATTACTACAGAACCCAGCTGGTCAGATTTTTATTAGGTTACTGCTTCCTCCTCCAGAGAGCCCTAAGCCTCTGTTTATTTTGGGGGCAGGAGGAGAGGGAGAGCTCTTCCTCCTGCCTCACCTGCTCACCTCAGACATCAAAGGGAGCCAGTTTGCTCCTCCTAGCTTAATCCTCCCTTTCTCCCTCCCACCAACGCTCCGCAAATTTCCTTGTGTTCTTCTCAGATTTATCCGGTGTCCGTGATATTTGTCAGCAGGTTAACTTCTGCCCTGGAGGTAACTTGCTGGGAGGCAGAGGCCCTCTGGCAGCACTTTCCCCACCACATCCCAGCCTACCTGTGGCTGCAGGTCTTGCGCAGCCGGACGGGTAGTTGTCTGGAAGGGACAGCGAGCACTGCGCGAAGTGGACATAAATCTGAATAAAACAGTGCCTGTGACAGCATTCCTGTGAGATAGCTGCTTTCGGAAGCTAAGAAATTCTGTTGGCAACTGCAGCTCCCACTGCATGAAAATACCTTCTAGGCAGTTCTTAACTAGAGGCTGAAATCTTTTGGGGGTGGAGGAGAAGAGAGGGTCAGCTAACGAAAATCGTGTCAAGCCGGTCCTTTGCTTGGGGGTAGAGGAGCAGAGGCAGCCGCCTAATAACGTGTGGCAGTTCAGCCGGTTAGCAGCTGCCCAAATACAGTGTCAGCTCAGGCCAAAGGACCTATAGTGTCCTATCAGGATGTTTACTAACAGCCTCTTGAAAAGTTTGCCTTGGAATTGCTCTGTGTGTGGGTTTAGGAGTAGGTTAACATTTATTGATATTTACTGAAAGCTCCCCCCCACCCCTTCTCTAGCCAGGTGGCTTACCTACCCTTTGGGTGGTTTTTTTTTTTTCCTATACTGAACATACTCGCAGACTTCAAATTTCAACCATCTTTCTCCTTTTAAATGAGAAGGCGAGCGGCTCCAAATACCTGAATTATCTTAGTGCTTCCTTCAGCACTTCCAGCATCAGAAAGCTGCAGGTGTAACCTCAGTGACTCTAATGAACGTTGCAGAAATTGCAGCTGCACAGACAAGCAAATGAGGGATACCTCGCACTAAAAAATGAGCATTTATGGCATTGTACTGATTATTAAGCTGTATGGGTACAACCTCCCCTACTCTGCCCTGGCTGGGAACCCCTCCACCGCTTGGGAAGGCTGCATCCATCGTGGCAGGGGAAGTCTTAAGCGAGCTGCCTAGAAATAGCTAAACTGGCAAAAATTTTGAGTATCTTAACACGCAAGCTTTAGAAAAGCACATTTCAGTTAAAGAATGACATTTATTTTCATTTGTGAAGAAGCATGTAGAAGAATTTCCTTGCTGAACAGGTGTAGAAGCGTCATTTTTAGGAGTCAGATAACCCGTGCTGGAGGGAGCTGGCAATATGTCTGGGTTATGATTTCATTGGTCATTTTTCCCTGTGTGCAGATGCCCTCATGTAAACCAGCTTCATGGATAGTGATGCAACTTTGACATGCTGTCGGTACAGTGAATCCGCCTCTGTTCTCTACTTCAGCTTTGTTTTTGGCCTCACGTGTTATTCTCAAAGGCTTTCTGTTAATGCCAGATCATAGTAAAGATAGGGAAAAATTGTGGTGGATATATAGAATGAACATAATCTAGGAATGAACAGGTGATTCAATTAATTTAAAATTTATTTTCATCAATACTTGCTTTTTGTCTTTTAGTCACTAATCTCTTTGCTTTAAAAAAAAGGATGCATTACTGCAGTTTTTAAGGTCCAGAATTTCCTAATATCAGTTGTAGGAAAATGTGCTATTATTTTCCGCCTTGAAACTCTGTAGTAGTAAACAGGAGTGAGTTCCAGCCTTCATGATAGTTCATCTTCACCTGCTTGCTACTTTTTCCTAACTCAAATTCAGAGTCAATATTTTTTTTTTCTTCTCATACCATGTCATCTGAGAACAGTCCATGTAGACTTTGAGGACAAAATCCCACTATTTTGGGCTGTCTTTTATTCTTCACCCCCTCCCCATCCTTCCCCACCCCCTGAGGATTTTAAAGACTATACTATTATGTAGCATTCTTGTAATGCAGTATTCAAGTAGACCGTTAAATGACATGCACAGTATTATATGCTTTAGGCTGGAAGAGAAAATAAGCAATTTGCTTTATTTTGCAGAGTGAGTTCTAACTTATTAAAGTGCATTTGTAGTTGCATATTTTCCAGTAAAGGTGACAGATTACTTCAAAGCTGGTATTTTCTTTTGGTTAAACAAGGTTCTCAAATAGATCCATCTTGCCCACGTATTCTATTCTTGCCAGTTGGCTTTGAAAGCTGGTGCTTGGGCTCATCATTCAGAACTAGCTTCCAAAAACTGAGGTCCCATGCTGTTTCTATCTGTTGAGCTGGTAGGGGCTGGAAGGATCTGATCTGAAGCCAAGGCAAAGACTGAATTGATGGAATCATACCTAACAGGTTTGCCAAGTACTGCCCAGTCATGAAGTTCCACTTTCTGGGAAAGAGCACTGAGACAAGGGGTGCAGAGCATTCGCGGTGATACTGGCTGTCCTCAGATTTCCTTCCCTGGCCACAGAACCAGGCCACCATGTAGGAAAGAACTAGCATTTTCCTGAATGCATTTTTACACATGTACTTCTTGTTCCTCTCCTCTGCATGCTGCTTCCCCATTTTCTCCCCATCACTTACATGCATTTGAAGAAGAGAAAGCTTACTGCCCTTTATTATGGTATTACACATACTTTGACTCTACATAATGTATCATTGCAGAGGCATGCTTGCACATTTGGTATGCCTTCTTCCATTTGACTCTGTGTGCACACACACAAACACCCAAACACATGTGCAGACTCCATTTGAGGTGAGTGATCACTGCTCAGTGGGACTAGATGAAGGCCAGTTGTCTTTAGGGCCGAATTCTGCACCTTAAGCAAGTTCTAGTCAACCATAAGATGGAGAATAAGACCAAGATCATGCATTTCTTCAGAAACTGCTTGACAGGATTACTTAGATTCTGCCCCCCCCCCACCCCCCCCCCCCCCCCCCCTCAGCTCTTTTAAAAGCTCAGGTCTCTTGTCTATATTCAGTTTTTGTATAAACTGTCAGGATAGTCTCTGAAACCACAGTGATGATATGTATCTATGTGTCAGACATCCAATTTGTCACCAGCTTCTTCCAATATCTGGCAGAGAGCAGGACCTAAATGAAATCCAGTTGACTGGAGCTCAGCTAAGATCTGATAGAGGTGACTTTGATAGATCAAATGGTTGAAGAACTTGGTGGAGTCTGTGTAGATGTAATCTGTTCAGACACTTTTAAATCAGTCCATAATCTTCCAAGTCTTGCTCATCTTTGCAGCTGTTGCAGCGATCAGAAACGAAAGGGGTTTTTTTTTTGTCATTGTCTCAGAAAGAGATTGCCTAGGGTGAAAGCAGTTGCAGATCCTGCCTCAGTCATCCATGCTTGCAATCACTTCTGTCTTCAGCTGTTGCAGAGCTCTGTATGTAGAGACTTTAATTAAAAATCATTGGGAACAGTTTATCTGGAACAATTCCTTTACCAGCCTTTACTGCCTTTCCATCCTTCTACCTCTCTTCATCTGTCACCTCTCCAACACGGTGTTTTTATTTCGGTTTTTGTTAGTGGCCTAGGCTGCAGCAGCAGTATCGTCCAGAGTATGAGGGAATGGTCAATTTGGTGTAACACCTGCTTCAGCCGATTCCTCCTATGGATCCCAAAGGTTAGCGGTAAAATTTCTCAGTGTGTAGTGGAATGAAATAGAAAGAGCACCCTACTTTGGCATCCTGTTGTCTTTAATCAGATGCCTATGAAACGGTTATTGAAATTCGGAGTGCAGCTATCTACAAAGGTCTGTAGCTCAAAGCATAATGGTCTAGAAATAAATAATACATAGCTTCCAGAATGCAGAAGGCTGTTGTTCCATAGGTTAAATACACGTTTTTGAAACCTCTTCGGAAAATATGTATAAAGCCTGGCATTTCCACCAAGAAGAGAGTATAGAAAGTATTTAGTTTTGTAGTTCATTGTATCAGATACGCAAATACCTATACTGAATGTAGGGTTCAGATGGTAAGTAATTGTTATAGAAATAGAGCGTTTCAGGCCTCATATGAACCCACAGTGTTGCGTTTGGATTTTTAAATGTCTGCTGATAAGAGCACCTAGGTCATTACTATCGCCTGAGAAGTAACCACCACTTTACCCTGTTTGATGAACTGTTCAATAAACTGTTCATTTATTGAAAGTAGATTTTTTTTTTTTTAATTAAAATGTCTACCTGTTGTACTTACAGCATAAATAATTTGTTTGAATCATCAGGTGAGTGCTGTTAAGTTACAGTGAGCGCGGAAAATGGCAAAACCACGAATTAGGGTCCCTGTCCTTAAGTGTATTTCAGTTTGCATTTTGATAGCAGTTTAGAAATGTTATCGCCTGTTTTGTCACAGACATAATTCACATCTTTCTTCAGGCACTGTAAACAAGAGAAATGGTTTAATGGCTCCATAAAAGGCACTCTGTGCTGATAGCTGAGATTAGACCCTTTAGTAATGGATTTTTGTGTGTTGGGGGAAGGGGAGAGCTTGGCAGAGGTAAATGTACTGGAAAAGAATCTTGGAGAGACTCTGATGTATCTGAAGTGCCTGCTGCATTTCTGTGTGTATTGGGAGATAGATTTGAAGTGTGACCGTATTGGCTTTATCAGTACAGGGGCCTTCTCTTCTTGCTTTGGAAATTTTACCAAGTACTAACTTGGGTCGTCTCAGTCAGTCTAGAGCCTGGAGTCGCAGTGGTATTAACTTAAATAGTTTTACATCTTCTGTCTTTTCATCTTGCTGTTAAGAAAATAAAATCCTCTCTATTCAAATGTATTCAAGAAATCTCCCTAAACTTACATTGCACATTAAGAGTTTTGCCTCAATTGATTGTTAAAATGAATGAGTTTATTTACTGAATTGGGTTTAGAGAGTGATTTGAGGGCATAAATATGAAAAGCAGTTCAGAAACATGCAGCGGAAGTGTTCAGGGCATTACTTACTTTGACTTCCCAGTTACTTCCTTTTCTCTGCAGAGACACAAGATCCTCGAAGTTAATACACATGAATGTAGTATTACTTAGGAGATACTGGAGTTCACTAGGACAAGCAAGGTTACTGCTGTCAGTTGATTTTATTCCATACAGTAAATGCTCTTGCCCTACAAGTGTTGATACTAAGTCATCTTTGTCTCTTTGGTCACTGGAGTCAAGATTGCCTGCTGTTAGCCCACATAATTGAATTACCAATAATATTTCATGCCCTTTAAAAATATGTTTAAATCAATTCCTCTTCAGAATATAAAGTCAGATTTTATTTTGTGTTCTGGGCAGGAATCTGAAGTTTGAAAATTATAAAATAACGTTTTGCTCGAAGGAGAAATAACTTGAAATTTCACATAAAATATTGCTTATTTTTTCTTCATTTTGAATAATCATCTCTTGAATTGAAAAATAATTTAAACTATTGCTTTTATATTTGATTCAGTGCATTTCTGCGGCTTTCTCAAAGTGATTCAGTTCTATCTGTGCAGAAGTTCTCAGGCTAGAAAGTATACAAATCAGTCTCCTCTACAGCAAACTGATTCCTCCTTTAATTTCAGAATTCTTAATAAAATTGTTCTTCCTTTGGGTCTTAAACTGGGCGTTACGATGAACAAAACGCTTGGGGATTAGGCTGTTGACAGATAGCAAAGAGAATAGCACTTCGAAATGAGGGGTAGCAGGTTTCACCCTATATTTTTGCATGTTCTGTGCGAATTTACTTCATTGTGGTGAAATTACTATTGTTCTGTATAAATTCTAGGTCTGTACAACAGAACATTATGTATAACATGGAAGCCTTCTTACTCTGCAAATATAGACAGATATATATATATATATGTATGCACAGAGAACATGCATACAGTAACATATTATGCTTTAATCAATTTGCTGCAGATGGTAGCAGTCTATCTGCACGTTGGCTTCGAAGAAGCTCCAGACAGGGTCTGCAGATTGAGTCCGTTCTGATACCGATAAGCCTGGCTTTCCCCAGTAGTTGAGATGAGGTGTTGAAGCTATCCATCTAAATACATGTTGAGGTAGTTATCTGTAAGTAATCACTCGGGATGAAATCTTGGCCCTCAGTCACTTCTTAATAAGATCGTTATAAAGGCAGAGTGCCCGTTACTTTAATAGGGTTGAGACTCTGTTCTGGGGTTAAGTAAAATGAATTTGCCATCAGGAAGAAAGAAGTGGTGAGGAGCTGGTTGTTTGAAATGTCATTTTGTTAATTTGGATGTGTTGGTAGCTTGGTATGCTGCACTAAAATTAGCCTATATAAATAAGCAACCTTGCTCTCCTCAGAAGAAAATGAATTGAAAACATAATACAAAATCCAGCTTAGCGAGACGGTGTATATTCAAAATCTGGTTTAATAGGTGTGCTGTAAAATGAGTGTCACACTAAAACGATGAGCGACGGGTGGAGGGTTTCAGTGATGACATGAGAACTGTTTTGAATGTTTGAAATTTTATTGTTGGAGTAAGTCTGTCATCTTCAGCTACACTTAAGATGTGGTTTGAAAGGTCAAGTAGCCTTCCAGAAAGCCCCCCCCAAACGCGATATTTTTCTTAGGCTATCTTTTTTTTTTTCCTTTCTACCTCTAAAACCGTACACTTGAGGAGTTACAGATAAAGGTTAGCATGGTGACTGTGTCAGTGGACTGCCCGAGGAAGGCTTTAAATTTTACAGCTACATTATCTTCCCGGCCGTAGTTAAGATAAAGATCTAATATAAAATCACTTTGGACTGTAATGCTTTCCCTAAATGAAATGAAGGCGTTAACCTACTTGATTAGATACACTTTACCCTAGCTTATAAAGCTGGGAGGAAGGTGAGGTAAACTTTAATTAAAACTACAGCACAGATGCCTTCTAGCAGTGGGCCCTGTACCTTGCTAGGACTGTACAGTAAGCAAAATAAAATGTACCTCGCAGCCGAGGCAGCAGGCTGGAGCCGTGTTCAGTGAAAGTAATTTAATTAGTGTTGATCATGACTCCAGATGATGGTGATTTGATAAGGAATAATTTAGTACTTAACAGCCTTTTACATGCACCAACTCCATGTGGGAAGGTAAAGCAAATTGCACAAAATGAATGTGCTGCTTTCGCTTGTGCCTGTGCCAGTGAGCTGGAAAACTGCCTGTTAGCAGACGTTCAGGCTCTCAGCGCTGTGATGAAATACCCAGCCAGTTCTCCGCGCAGGGCTGTGGTGTGGGAGTCTCTGTACTCCCGTTATTTAAAAATAAATAAGGGAAGTAATTTTTCATAACAGATTAACTCCGAGGAAGTAGCAAAGTTAAAATTAAAAAAAAAAAAATAAATAAAAAAAATAGAGCGGCATGTGGCCTTTGTGCGAATATGTGATACTGACTTAAAGAGTCCTGTTGCGGTTGTGTTTTAATTCTCTGATTCAGGTCAAGGAGATTGCCTACCTTTGCCTACTCTTTCCTGGAGTTGTGGGGCCCATCATGCGCATTAAATGTGTATTATGTGACCAAGACATGCAAGGAGAGTCAGCAGTCAAAGTTCACTACCAAAAACCCGAAACAAACTCCCAGGTGTCAGCCTGCTTTGCTGTTATGGTGGAAAGCTGACTGGGCTGCGTTTTGTCGTATGAGTAGTTTGAGAATCTTTATTCGAGAAGTCCATATGGTCTTTTATTTTAGTGCAAGTTCAGACAGTGTTACTCAGAAAGAGCTCATTCCTTCTTGTGACGTTCTCTACTTTTCTTCTGTTTCTTAAGTTACTGTTCTGTGCCTATGTGTTCCTGTACCTGTTTTACTGTCTGCTTTTCCTTTGTACTCTTTGCAGATAATTGGCTCTTATCCATCAAATATAGTAGCTGGAAATCAGTTTTTGAGACAATTGTTGTGAGTTTTGTGAAAATATGTGGCAAGGTAACATTCATGCTATCTTGCAGATGTCTCAGCTGAAAGGCGGTAGCAGCAGCTGTCGTGTAATAGGGTGCAAGAGGACTCGTTTGCGAGAGTTCTCTGAATGTTGCCCAACTGTGGGAAAACCTTTGGTGGGAATCTGGAATCCACATCTCACAGAAACCTACAAAACGGAATTTATTGATTCTGATGCTCTCTTCTTAGACAGCCTTTCATTTACCTCCCCCGCCACACCAAACTCATGCATATGTAGGCAAGTGTATTAGTATCAGAAAATATGTAGCGTGTAACAAATTGTCTTTCCTAAGTTCAGGTGCAAGGGAAGGGGCAAGATGTTACTTGATGGTGTATAATAACGGCTTGATTTTCCACTGAGGTTCTCTAACAGGGACTGCCACATGTACGTGGATTTCCAGGGAGGTGCAAATGCCTGTGTCAGGCTGGAGTGTGATGTTCAGACTACGGTGTTTTGGTGACAACATCAAACAGCAGTGATAAAATTGATCTCTGAGCTTTAGGCTTCTCAGAATTCAAAAATGTGTTTACAGCCTCATTTCATTTAAGACAGGTGTGTTTTCAAGCTGTTACATAGCTGTCTTTTCGTCCTTTGTCCTTCTAGCTACTTACTTTAGATGTCATGTGAACTTTGAATTTTCTTCTGCTGTAATTTTGGTTAAGTTTGGATGTAAAATAAGGGAAGTTGGCTGCCTTACACTAATATGCTGGTTAACCTTGTCTCTACCTTTTGGCCTTTTTGTTAATCCAGACCAACTTCTGCTTCAATTAATGCTGCATCTCTGTCACACTCTCTCTGTTCTTTTCACCTTTAAAAAAATATGATTTTTTTTTTTTCCTAATTTGTGTCCATATAATATTTACAATTGACTTTGGTGAGGCCAGGATTTTATCTTGTGTACTTTTGAGAAAAATTACTGAAGCAATTTCTAGTGTATTTTTTTTTTCAGATGTTACTTTTAACTGAAGGCCCATGTAATCATCTAAATCCATGAGTTTCACTGCAAATTTTCAGGCATTCTGTGGGGTGAAAAGATTACTGATCATATACTTGAGGCTGATATATGAGAAATTTATTTTGGATTCATTTGTGTGGCACTCTTTGAAGTGAACTACTATTACATTTATAGCTAAAAGCTACCTCACTAATATTACTTAGAAACATTTGGTGCCTGGGAAGTATTTTGTCTCTGACAACATTTACAGTAGTTAAGCCAAATATAAGTGGGCTGTTATTTTCCTGTTAGTGAGATGGGATCCTGGCCATCATTCTATTAAACAATAAAAGTGCTAATAGCCAATGGGAAGGATCTTTGGTGTCTATTTTTCAGTTGACACCCAAATAAATATTTGAAATGTTTATTTCCTATATTGTTTTTAGTATTACTTGTGTTTAATCATGTGTTTAATTAATAGTGTCTAGCTTACTTGAGAATGCTCATTGTTAATATTGTACTTGGGTTTTAATTACATTTTCTTTCTCTTTCCAGTGGCTTTTCATGGTCTCCCTGTGAAAATCAAGAAGGAACCCCATAGCCCATGTTCAGAACTTGGCTCCGCTTGCAGTCAAGAACAACCATTCAAGTTCAGTTATGGGGAAAAGTGCCTGTACAATGTCAGGTAAAGCAATCAGGAGCATGTTTGCAGTGAGAACTGCTGATTTAAACGAGGACTGACTAAAGAGTAATAAAACTATAATAGAGATCTTGTAAAAGTTACCTCTTCAGCAGATAACAGACTGATGAGATAATGCGTTTAGCTGGTGAACACTGATGGAGTTGTTTACAGTTGTATCAAACACTTGCATAACCGTTTTAAAGCAGTGTTTTTCATAAAAATGCATATTCTCCATTCCTTCTGCATGGGAAATAGCCAGAGTTTAAAAACCCAGGGTGCAAGTGTGAAATAGAAGGAAGGAAGTGTCTTGTTGTGTTGAAAGTACTTTCAAAATGCATTACACATATTAGGAAAGAGAAGGAGATCTGTGTAACAGGCAAGAGAATGGCAGGTCTGAGCAACACATTATGCATTTGACAAGTTTTGCAGATGTTATATGTGTGTATTTGTGGGTGATTACAGTTTAAAATAGTATTTAATTAGTCCCTGCTTCGTTGGTACCTATTCAAAAGCAAGTTGTCTTCTTTTATAGGGATAGATAATAGAAGCTTTATTTATTTGTGAGTGGTGGAGGGGCTTGATACCACTCTATTCTTTATTGACTTTCTTTTGGTTTGCACTTACGTGTCACTCCTTCTCTTAGTGTCAGCAGTGAAGGATTTCTTATTGACATTTCAGTCTAGTTTAGAATCTTTCATCTAACTTGTGAGTTTTTATTCTCATTAATGTACTGCCAAAACTGCTAGCACTCACAGCACTTACATTGAACTTTTTGGATATGAAAGGGGGAGGGGAAAGACTGGCACCGTAGCCAGTCATAGAGGAGTGATTTTTGATTTCAAAAATCAAATGCATACATTGATTGATTTGATGGGTGCTAGGGGACCTGACAGCAAGGTGTGCAAGTTTGTGCTTACTGTCTGCCTAATGTCTGCATTTTTCCTGTTCAAAAAGAGGGATGATCAAAGTGTGCTCAAGTCCTTTCCTGATTTGGGACACCTTTGAAAATAGCATCTATGTATTTGCAGGACCAGCACTTTATTTTTGAGAGAAAGGGGGAGGAAAAAAAAACCTGTCAGGAGAGGCTGCTGACATCCTAGTGTGGGTAGCTAAGCCAACATACCATTGTTTTTCTGGGTCAGATCCCTTCCCTCTAGCTGTATTGTTTTACTGTCTCACTTTGTGGTTTGTGCAAGCTCTAAAAAGGAGTTTTGACAGGCACTGCTGACTCTTTGTGCTCTAGTCCAGGTGCTCTTACTTTTATGTATTTTGTATGTCTCCTGTTACAATGTCACTGTAAGACTGAATCCTTTAAAAATACATTTCTGTGTCCCAGAGAAGAAAATGCTACATTAAACCACTTGCCTCTAACATGAGTTTTTCTGTGCTCTTTGCAATGTAGAGAATTTCTCTGCCCCAAACTGGTTGATAAGGTGACTATAATGAAAAGCTTATAAACTTGACCCTTTGTTTTTTTTTTCCAGGATGTAGATACTAGTTCAGGTTTTGTTTTTTTTTTTCTAGAGAAAATAACCTGACTTTCTTTCCCCTTGCCTTACTGATAGTGCCTATGATCAGAAGCCACAAGTGGGAATGAGGCCCTCCAACCCACCGACGCCGTCCAGCACTCCTGTGTCGCCGCTGCACCATGCCTCCCCAAACTCAGCTCAGACTCCTAAACCTGACCGAGTTTTCCCTACCCATCTCCCTCCATCCCAGTCCATTCAAGACAACAGCTTCCCTATGGACCACAGGTAAAACATGTGAGGGACCCACGCAGAAGGCGTTTCCGTTGTGTTTCCAAGTGTCTTATACAGGGTAGCACTGACTTCTGCCCACAACAATTTTAAGTCAGGTTGGGGGAGCCAAGGTGAAAGCCAGTAAGGTTCAGAGCGTCAGAAATATGTGTGTTTTATGAAAGACTGGCACTCTACTTGATGGACTTATTGTAGGAGTTCATATTGGCAGTGAGAGCATTTTAATGACCTGCTTCTTTTATCTTGTGAGGGTGATTACAGGGTGCTAGATAATCTCATCTAGGCTCCCTTTCCCATGAAAGGTCGGACCATATGGTCTTTCAGAATCCCTTCCAACCTGGACTATTCTGTGATTCACGTGAGGCTAGTAAGCCCTATGAGGTAATGAAGTCACTAGCAGGCATGATCCTGGCTATAAATATCTGGCCTCTTGCTAAGCAGTTTGCCTATCTAAGAGATAAGCGGCCATGTTATGGTGTTACTGTTTCAGAATATTCTTTGGAAGGGTGGATCATTTTTCCAACTCCTTTCGAAATACAGCATTTCAAACAAACAAAGATGCCAACATAAACTGTGCTTAAATAACGTTAGTCTGAGTAAAAGCCACAAGAGCCAGAGACTAGAATTAAAGCTTAAACTGTCCTTAAGTCACCCTGTTTTGTTTTGATATGTTAGAAATCCCCAGACAACTATCTTTCTTAGCAACTGTCTTTCCAACAGATATGCTCAGTGGATTTCCCTGATTTTTGAGACCAAACACTTTTTTTGTGGATTTCTATTTATCCTCACCTTTATTCATGAAACTGTTTTTGTCTGCTGTGCTGTGTCATTGCTCTGAGCATTTAAAATTTCATCTGTGTGTAAAGAGATACCTGTGTCAGAAGCTCAACTTAGTGCTTTTAAGCATTAGCAAATGAAGAAGCACCTGAAAAGAAAATCGCCGTTGTTGGGAATGTGATTTGCATGCTTCTGCTCCAGTAAGGGCTATAATCCCCATGGATTTGTGCAGATCACTTCTGAAGGGGGTTGCTAAGGTTTATATTGCTGTTTTGTGCTCTCCTGAGATAGTTTTAACGGTCACCTAGGGCTCTCTACAAGCTCTGCTGGTGGTGAGGAAACACTGAATCGGCCCCTTCAGCTGCCATAGTCACCGTCTTTTCTCCCATCGTGGACTGCGGTCTAACCACGCAGGCCCACATTAAACCAAGCAGCGGTTTTGATTACAGGATGGTGAATAAGTGTGTTTCTGTATATACACCAAAGTGAAGTTGTCAAGAGACTGAGATATCCAGAAGATAAATCGCTTCTGTACAGAGAGCAGTAGTAAGATTTTTCAGATGAAAAAGACCTTTTGTTTTAGGGCAACTTGTAAAGAGAGTACTGAAGCTGTGTGTCAGCCCTAATTTGAATATTTATAGAGATTTGCATAGACCTTAGTATATTTTTCTATACCCGTAACACTTGCTCTGTACAAGCTTTTTAGGCTCTTTACATGATTCCCCTGCCACTCCTCATCTTTGGTATGCATGTTCTTTAGGGCATTTAGCACGAATGCTTTGCTTCCGTGATAGAATATTATGTGTTCTGGTGAAGTCCAGAATAAGTGACTCAGGTCAAGAATCTCATTTTTCTCCTTTTTTAAAGAAAGGTACAATAGTAGTGGAAGATACTTTCCCCCATTTTGTTATTTATTTTGAATCTTCTCACTTTCAGTTGTTTGAAGCAAGTGTGTACTTCATTTTTTTTTGTGAAATTCATATCTTCCCAGTTTACAAGGTGATATGCATACTGCAATGACTGTATTCAGAAAATGTCATTTAAACAAATAACCTGCCTGTGTGAGTTTATATGTACATCTATGACTCAGGCATATTTCTTTGGAACATGCACTGGTGGCATAAGATAGTGTTAGTATCTAGAACACACAGCCCATACATCTTCATACGGGGCACGAATATAAGAAGGGTAAGTGGTCCTAACAAGTACCAACAGGAATCAAATCCACTTGTATAAACAAATGGCTTGATTCCATACAAAGCTTTCAGTACAACAAGTATTATTAACTTCCTTTGAGGCTTTGTGAGTGAGCCTGTTTCTTATTTTAACTTCAAGTTGCAATTTTCTGATTCACTCCTTGACAGTTCTTAATGATAATTTCTGCTTCTTTTTTTGGCTAATGAAAAAAGGAAAAAAAGGAAATGAATGCAGTGCCAGTCAGCCTAACTGTTTCATAATACATTTGAGTTTCTAAGTTTATTTTCTGCAGGTGTAGGTGGAATTGCAAAACCCAATGTTACAGTGCAGTACTCTTTCTACTGCAAAATATAAGATGGCATCATTAAAAAAAATAATTTTGTCTCCACTACTATGTTGTAATAATTTCTGTCTCTGTAGCTCCCACAGAATTTGTAATTAAGCTATGACAGTAAATATTTGTCAGACCAAGTTCACAGAAGTATTATGACAGACATCAATAGAGTTTAAATTGTTTCAGAAACATGTACTACATATGAGTTGATAGTCAAGGATTATATGGCCTATGCAATGAAAACCCTGCATTCTTCTTCAGTCACCTAGTTTTTTTCCAAGAGAATGTTTGCTTTTGCTTATGTGAACCAAAGTCGGTTCAGATCTGAAGTAAAGGAAGCTGAGGAATGATTAGTTCTTGATTTTTTGTGTGTGTGTGATAGTGAGAAACTTGCAGAGAAAGGCACAGGTGGATTTTTTTTTTTAATTTTATTTTATTTTTTAAGAAAAGTATGTCTTGTTCATGATGAGTGATAACAGTTTGTTGCAAGAACATTGCATCTGCTGTGGGTTAGTGCAGACACAGTACTACTACAGTGGTGGTTACTGTGGTAATCTGCAGGAGATGACAAGAAGACTTTGTGCAGTTCATTGGGGCATGGTGGGAAAATAGTATCCTTGTATTCTTCTCTGTGCTTCTGAACCTGCAGGAGTCCAAGTAATTACATTCAGACCTTTTAGGTCTAGTAGATGTGTTTTACTGAAGAAACGATAAGCATAGATTCTGAAGTAGTGTTGCATGTAAATGAAGTCAATTTAAAACTGAATTCTGAGATTTTATACCTACTGAAAAGCATTTGGGAGTAGTGAATGGCAACGTGGCTTGTGTGGATAATGATTTCCATGTAGAAATGACCAAGGGAACAAGTTAAGGCAGGAGGGGAATTGTTAGGCATTGTTTCTCTTGGCAAAAATTTGCCCTCCCTCCTTTTCCTGAAGTGCTTACATTCCCTTCCCGTTAGGGGTGGAATGCAGTGCCAGCCTTGCAGGTAGATCTCCCACGCACTGTCCCTGAGAGGACAGAACTGTGGACTTTTACCCTGGAATGATTCCAGATGTTAGGGCAGACAGTACTCTTTATTCAAAATATCTGTGTGTGTTGTGATCAGAATGGTTCAGTGTAACAGTAAGAACAGTAAATTAGAGTACAAGCAATGTGTTGCTAATGTGAGGGAACAGAGAACTCCACCTAAGCCTCCTTCATGTTACTGTGAAGCTTGTGCTTTTCCTGTTTACCTCTTCTATTGAGAAAAGACATGGAAAGCAGAGAGGATGGTGGTGGGGACACGTCTTAGAGCTGTTATTAATAGATGGGGGTTTTTTTTGTTTGTTTCTTTGCTTGTTACTGTTGTACAACACAAGGGATCCTGACGGGAGCACTTGGCATTCTCACGAGTGAAATGTTTGCTACTGAGAAAGCGATACAGCCACTAACCATGACCTGTGAAGATCTTTGCAAAATGGAATGTATCTCAAGTCCTTTACGTGACCTCTCTAACTTGTGTCCTAGATTTCGCCGCCAGCTCTCTGAACCTTGCAATTCTTTCCCACCTTTGCCTGCAATGCCAAGGGAAGGGCGTCCAATATATCAGCGCCAGATGTCTGAGCCAAACATCCCTTTCCCGCCTCAAGGTTTTAAGCAGGAGTACCACGATCCAGTTTATGAACACAACGCTATGGTTGGCAGTGCAGCCAGTCAAAATTTCCCCCCTCCTCTGATGATTAAACAGGAACCTAGAGATTTTGCGTATGATTCAGGTAGGTGAGACTCTCCTTTACTTTTGTGTAGTAAATAAATGAATCCAAGCTAGTGCTATGGATGTTTTGATTGTATGAATTGAAACTTGCTCTTTTGGCTTCTAAGTCTCCTGAAGTAAATTATCTCTTACATTGTTTATGAAGTAGTAAGATTGCTATGTAGTACCACGTATCTCATGCCAGTGTTGCCATTGCTTGCTCTGCAGAGGATTTCATTTTCCAGAACCCTCTGTCCAGACAGTGCACAGGTTGAAGAAGCCGTGGACAAAAAAATAATGGGTGCAAAATTGAGCTTTGCTTAAGAGGGGGATTATTCTGGCTATCTCATCTCTGACCTCTGAATTTTTGTGCTCCATTTTATGAGCTCTTTCATTTATCTGCCAGAAATAGAGGACTCTTTCTCCTCTTGCTTGCACTACTTTAAATCAGGAGTAACTCCACTGAAGTGGGGTTTATACAGCTATAAAACCAATGAGGGAGAAGAATCAGCCAAATTGGTGTCGCTTCTCAGTTTGTGCATACTGCTGTGTTTTGTGGAGGTACATAATCTGTGATGCCAGGTTGCTGATGTAGAGAATACACTGTTGCTATTAATAATGTTTATTGTGATTGTGCTTATAGGGCAACTGGAATGGAGCTGTATTGTTCTGTAGACAGTACAAAACAGAGAAGGTGGTGGCAGAGCCTGCTCTGGATAGCTTCTGGTCAAAATAAAAACATAAGCAGTAGAAAGGATAAAAACATAAATTGTGGGAATAACATTGTAAATGTTTGCCACAATTTAAAAATAATATTTATATTGTACTTGGAAAAAGAGAGAGAGAAGCAAAAAAGGAAGTTTAGTGATGAGTGCTAGGTAACAAAGAGAAGGAAACTGGCAGGCTGGGGTTGGTTAAACCAGCATGTAGTGGGCTGGGTTAAACAGTTAATCAGTACTGAGCTGAGAAAATGCAATCAAAACACGTTTTTCAGTTCCGGTGTGATTTCTGCAGCTCCTCTTCAGACTCTGACTCTGTCCTGCTTTGTGTATGCCACAGTGTTGAAAGGGAGGGATTTCACTGAGTCCTTAACAAGCTTTTGGAGGAGGGAGCATTGCTTTCATACATGTGCACCCTGAGATGGGCAGGGGGAATGGATGGCCCTGGCTGACGTCTGTCTGACACTCCCTTCTGGGTGCTGCAGTGCCTGCAGTGCTTTCCTGCTAGTTTAGCCTCTGGTTAGATCTTCTGCAGTTTATTTCCCAAAGGCTACGTGGCAGCTGAGGTGAGATCTCCTTTGAGAGTTTACCCCCTGACAAGCTATCATCGGGTTTGATACAGTGGAGAATTTGGTTTTTTATTGTCTTTTCTGTAGCTAACTTAACATTGTCTATTAGTTGGCTATTTGGTGGAATCATTGTTGTAAAGTGCTTGGTTTTGAATTTATCTCTGTGTTAGAAAAGGGGAATTTGGAAAGTACACCTGCTTTCTTACTCTTGACAAGTAAAGAACCAATGCTTAGGTAAATTTAAGTTAGGCCTATACAGGAAGGAGACCAAGGGTGAAATACTCCAAGTTGAAATATAAAACAAGATGGAAATGAGTTCCGATTACAAAGATCAGATCTAGAACTAAACCCGTTCCATGATGAAGGTTCTGAGATATGTGGCTTTGGCTGTCATGTGTCTTTAGTCTTCCAGAGCAGCATGGCAGAGACTGTCTGCATAGTTAATGTGGCAGTGGGTAATAAATAGGGGACTGCAGCTTCAGGCACTGCCAGTCCCTTGCAACCTTCACAAGCACCGTTATTCATCCTGCTAAATTAAAGGGTGAAAAAAGGCCCTTTTGTAAGCATGCTTCATATTTGGCTAGGAAATGGGATCTACTTATTGCATACTGTTACTTTAAGTCTGAATTGGCTGCTGCTAGCATTCATCTTTCTTTGGAATATTCTTTATGGGGAAAAAAAAAAAAAAGGAAATTTTATTCTGAAAGGAAGATGTGCAAACTTGTATCCAGTCCTGTCTTGCCTTTTTTTTTTTCTGTGCCAGCAAGAACAACATTCCACTTTATAGTAATGACGTTCCAGCAAAATTGTTTTTTCTTTTGTAGATGAATAATTAGTTTTTAAAAATGTAATAGCTGTGTAACCAGTGGTCATGAAAAATTAATCTGTTGGTATCAGGAAGTACTTTTATTGGCCTCAGAATCACTGCATTTAAGTTGACACATCTGTACACTCCATAAATTGCAGTCAACAACTGTGGTCTGTTGATATTTTGTCTTGTTACCATCTGTTCTCTAGAAACCATCATTTTCCATCCTTGCTAAGAGTACATTAAATAACCCCTTAGGAAACATAATGTATTTGTCACTGAATCATTGATTTCATTTTTCACCTATGGATGTTCAGGGAAGGAGGAATGCCAGAGTGAAAAGTCTTTTTTGCATGGGATTTTATTGCACCTCAGATAAGAATATAGAAATATATTTAAAGAGTTCATTGTCATACACAGAGATGTTCCTTTTGGGATGTTTTTGAAAGAGCCTCATAAAAGTTCATTGCTTTTGTGCACTATACTTTTATACTTTGTGGGAACCTGGTGAATGAAAAGCATTATTATGGAATGATTATAACTCTATTAAAATATGACATTAATTATGACATGGGAAATGGCAGATCAATTAGTTGTAATTGTAATTGCAGGTATGCAATTTCTACTGCAGAATGTTTGAGATAATGGAAAAAGAAAAATGTCAACACAGTAGAAGCTCTTCCTTATCCATCCACACTTCCAGAAGTCATAGTGCATCATACGTGTTCTATCAATCAGATTTTTTTTTCCCATGACTGCCAGTCAGATGTATTTGGTACTTGATACTGTATCTAGCAATTTTAAGCCCAAAGATGCAGGCAAGGATATATAGAGCTTTGCGATTTTGTGTCATTAATGAATATAGCCCAGAAGGCTTCCCAAGACCTTCGTTTACAAAGGCCAATAGTAGGCATTCCTGTACAGTTATCACTTCTAGAATTCAATTCATGTATTCAGTTACTTAATCAAAATGGCCAAACTCGAGGTGCTTCGTGTATCCTGGGCTTTGTTTTGAAGCAGAATATTTGCAGGCTTGATCTTCTCTACCGATGTAGTGTATTTGCAAATTTACTAAAGGATGACTCGAGCTATGCATGTATCAATTGATACTAAAGGTTTAGTTTTAAAATTACATCATAAATTGTTGTTAAGTTTAAATCTCACATTCTGTTTTGCCAAATTGAAATAGCTTCTCTGGTTGGAAAGCTCTTCTGTGACCATGTCTTTGGGAACTTTGAAATTTGTCATACAGCGGTGTTAAGAGATAAGTAGAGGAGGAATTGTTGCTTGCATGTACTTACTACCGATTGCCAGGAATTTATCTGTTGAAATCTAGATAGATTCAGTCTTTCTTGAGCAGGTTAGGGGCATTAGCAGGGTTGTTCTCACAGTTACATTTCAAGGTGGCCTCATGGTTAATACGCCTGAATGGACCTTAGAAAATTTAGATTCTCTCCCTGTCACTTCTGAATTTTCTTCCAAGATACTAATTGCATCACTTAAAGAATGAACTATCCAGACAGAATTACTAGCCTCCATATTTTGCTTTCTGGGTTGCTCTTCCTTTTAATTCCTGAGGCCTCACAACCAATAAATACCTTGTGTTGGCGTGTTACAATAGATGAGGAACTGCCCTGTTAAGAGAGATGAGTGGAGGCAGAGAGACACTTCCTTGTTTTGTGTACCCAGTTAGGACTGGATATTTTTTAGAGAACATTAAGTATTGCATATATTCAAAGTTTAGCTCCTAGGGACTTCCTTTGCATTGCTAGGTGAGAAAGTATGGGGACATCAGATTAGGGTCCCTGTATAATCACTGCAAAAGTAAGAAATGCGTAATACGAAAAGTCTGGCAAAAACAACATGACTGCTGTGGGAATCTTCACTGGGACTGGAATGGACTTTGTTGGGGCCTAAAATTGGTCATTCCGCTGTATTAATCTTGAAGTCATCCTTTCCTTTCTTGAAATGTTCTGCCACATTAAGTACACAACTTCCAGCTTCTCTAACAAATGAAGCAGGGGCTCCACCTGCAAAGCTGTGTACCGCACGGCTCTCCCTCCCCAAAACAGTTTTGACCTGTGCGTTCAAGAGACAAGACTACCGAGGGAAAAGGCTGTATTATAATTCATTTGCAACAAAGGAGTTGTATCAAGGTTGCCCAGGAGGTTGTAATTATGACTTTAACCTTACTAAGTTTGCTTTCATAGGTATAGGTTATTAGCATTCTACCATCCATGTTATAACTGTGTATTTACCTAATGACTGGGAAGAGAACAAAAAGCAAGAGTTCTTTCAAATACCTGATGTGGTGTTTTTTGAAGAGCAAATCAATGCAAATTAATGTTGAAAAAGATCTCTAGTAGCACATTCTTCCCTAGAGATCAGCTGACATGTCCTTAAATTTCGGAGTTTGCAGAACAGCATAAGAGAATGCATTGAATTAAAATTTCAAGGAAGAAAAAAATTAAATTTATTTATTGGAAGTATATTTATTTGTAGGTTGCTCCCCACCCCCCAACCCCACTAACAGTTGGATATTCTGTTGTATTTCTTCGAAGTAAAGTTTAGACATTTGGAGATGCTAGTATGAAGGTAAAAAAGGAAATCTTAACTGTCAGTCTGAGTCAGTGCAGGTTTGCTTTTTGCAGGATATTCTCTAGTGTATTGACCAGTGCAACATTTAAATTGACACAAGTCATGGTGCTTCTACTACTGTCTTTAATTATATTGGCTAATTTTTGTACAATGCTTTGAAAACTTAAAGCACTGTATGACTGCTAAGTATTATTACTGCAATTATTCCCCTGGAAGATTATTTCACAGGCTAATAGACTTCACAGTTAAGAAATATTTCTTGATGGTAAGCCTAAATTTTCCCTTTGATCAGTTCCATTCGCTTGCTCATAGCTACACCTCTTTGGCTCATCCTAAACAATTCCTTGGTATTAACGTACCACCTCTAAATCTCTGTAGACAGTTTATATGTATACTCAGTCTATCTGTGTGACTCATTGAGATCTTGCTTCATAAATCCTACAGCTGCTTAATCTTTTCCTCAGATTCTCTCTAGGTCTTTTTCTTTTTTTTTTTTTTTTTTTTTTTTTTTTTTTTTTTTTTTTTTTTTTTTTTTTTTTTTTTTTTTTTTGTCAGGCTGCAAATATTTGCAGTATTTTTGAACATAGTTTTATAAAATGCTCTGTGAAACAGAAGTGGTTCCATCCTTTCCTTGGATACAGTGCTTCAGTACGTGCATCTCAAAACTACATCTCCTTATGGCCTTAAATATAAATAAATTCTTTTACACAGCAGTGCAATTGTTCTCAATGAAAATCCAGCTGGGAGGGGAGAAGGGATAGGGGTTTGCTCTTGAGGGAAGTAGTTTTAGGAAGTCTGCCCTCCTTGGTTTTGGTTTTCCAGTTTCCTCGGGTCTCGCTTTCTGTGGTTTGAAATATTTCACCCTCTTGTTTCAGGAGCTTGTCTTTGCTTTCTTGCTTCGCCGAATGAGCATGGATTTTGTTCAGTAGTTAAGCTGTGCTGCACTTTCTGCTTGCTCTTAAAACACATAAACACAAATCTGCTCTTGAATGGTATGACAGTAGAAAATAAGAAACTTGGGCTTTAGAAGATTGCTATGAAAGGTAGAATTTTAACTTTTCACTTGCTTCCCATCTAGATTATTTTCTCTATTCGCTAATTCTGCCTGAAAGAAAACTGTAGTTAGCCATAGAATTCATTTTGTAATATTCATGAACAAAGGAGAATCTGAATACCAAGTAAATGTGAGCATATAGGCAGGAGACCATACATCTATTTTTCCTTTCAAAGCAGACAATACGATCTGAAAAATTGTCCTGCAGTCCCTGTTTTTCAAAGAAACGGATAAATATCCTCTAAATCTACAGTTACAGTAAGTGGCACTGGCTAATGATTTGATTTGAGGATTGAGAGCGCAGTCTGGATTTACTCTTTGTGCATTAACGCAGGTCAAATGGACACAGGCTGCATTTTAAATCAGTAATGGAAGGCTGAAGCCTGCCTTAAACCAATCACATCAGCCTTACCCAAGACCGATTGATCCCGAGAGACCGAGCCCTGTGAGCACAGCTTTTATATGAATGGACTCTGTGCAGCCTGAAGTTTCATTCATAAAATGGATGCTGAAGGGGAAAGGAAAAAAAAAAAAAAAAAAACCCGCCCCACACACGCCAAACCCTGGAATGTCCATTTATGTGGAGCTGAAGGGTGTAGTGTTCCCTCAGCTGCTGCTTTTGCCAGTTGCCTTAAAGTAATGATTAATGCTCCTTGGCCCTGCCCGCCTGTAACCTGACACCGTTTATGGCCTTGGTGTGTTTCTAATGTATAGTGAATGAGAAGGCTACATTCTCAAATCAGAAACATAAACAGGAACTGGTTGGTCTGAATTCCATTCAAATATGTCACTTCAGCCGTGCAGTGTTTGTCCAGCTCCGATTTTACAGGCAGGAGATGGGGCGGGGGAGAAAAAGCAACACAGACTTTTTTTTTTTTTTTGCTGTAAAAATCAGCAACAAAAGGAGTGAGGGAGAGAGAAAATACGGCTGTCTTTTGTTGAATTCAAAGTGAAGCGATGTTTAAAAGACATTTTGCAGTTACTGAGGTTAATAAAAGCAAATACATGATTTTAAAGTATGCTCAAAAGATCAACTCCATGTGGAATTTCAATTCAGAGCCGAATGTATGAGCCTTTGTTTTCCTGTTCTGCTGTATAAAAAGTTACACATCGCCTAGACAGGCTGTTGACATCTGGTCTCAGAAAATGCATTAGATGTTGTCATAGATCTAAACCCCAAAGTTGTGGAAAGGAAGCTGTTTGCTTAAGGTTTTCTTTCTGTATGTGTGTAATAATTCCACTTAGACATGAGCTGGTGCAGCCAAATCTAGTTCTCCGGTAGGTTTTTGTCAAGTAAGATGTAAGAAATTAAACTTAACAAATTTTAATTAGCTGTTTTTCAGAGGGAATGTACATGTATCTATGAGCCCGCATACTTCTAGATATATTTTTTTTTCCCCCCTAATTGCTCGTGCAGAGGCTAGTGACAGAGAAAACGAAGAATAAAACCTTCCATTCTGAATGTTTTTAAACTGCATAATGATTTGGGAGAAGAATACTTAATTTTTCAGGTTGATTTTTAGAGAAGATAGTGACTCTGTTTTCACACATGTAACTTCAGTGCACTTATATTTTTCATGCTGAACCTGCTAATGAAAAAGTAATGCTCACTTTTTCCATTGCCAGGATTTTACCAGTTTGTAGGACTCTGTTGTAATTGTATAGCTTCTGAGGGGATAGTGCTTTTAAAAGTGGTTGACCTAAAACCTAATCCACCAGCATTTGAGTTGTGCAGTATGCTCAAGCAATTCCTGTATATGGAGATCGTTCTAGCATTTCTACCTGAGCGTCTCTTTTTGGAGAGATATACGACTTTTAATCTAAATGTGTTGTGCAGGTTTACAGAATCATAGATTTCATGATCAAAAAGAATAATTTGGTATTTCCCCCTGCAAAACACAGATCAGGGATTTTTCTTAGTAACACCAGGTACAGCCACTTGTTGTGATCTAGTTTGAAGAATTACCTTTCTTACCTAAAAAGCCCTGTCCCTTTTCTAGTGATTTCAGTATTGCTCTTCACCCTTGAGCTGGTCAGAGCTTCTCAGTGGCGGTAAACAGCTGCTTTCCACCCTGAGGCTAAATATGTTTCAGTGGTAGATCAAGAGCTCTTTTGTAAACAGTTTGTCAGTGCTCTTGGAAATCCGTGAACAGAAAAGTTACTTGCGGTGCGATGTTAGCAAGTTTGAGGCCAAAAGTATGATGTGTCCTAGCACAAACATTTTATTTTAAAAAGGCTACCTTTGTCTCTGCACTTGGTAAAAAAAATCTCTCCCGCTGCACCGACCACCTCTCCGTGTACCAGAGAAATGCTTGTGTTGCACAAGGAAGTGCTTGGCGAAGCCCTGCGAGGCGCTGAAGGGAGAGCTGGAGAACTCACAGTGTGTGTAGCATGGGGTTGGGCTGACTGACATGTGTGAGTGGCACCTGGGAGCTAGGTTTGTCCCAGTTACCTGAGCGCCTTGTGTGTGCCCTTCCGTGCCTGGTAGCACAAAGAGAAAGAACGATAGAATATTTTGGGTTGGAAGGTACCTTCAAAGGTCATCTAGTCCAATCCCCCCTGCAAGGAGCAGGGACATCTCCAACCAGATCAGGTTGCTCAGAGCCTCATCCAACCTGGCCTTGAATGTTTCCAGGGATGGGGCTTCCACCACCTCTCTGGGCAACCTGTTCCAGTGTTCCACCACCCTTGCCTGTGGGAAGACAAGTGGCACAGCATGTTTAAGTCTGTTGGCAGATACACCAACTGTGAAATGCTGAAATAGGAGCCCAAGCCCATGTAATTACTTTTCAGGCCAGAAGGACCATTGAGGAGTATATGGTGTAAGTTAAATTACAGGGCAGCTGTAATTGGAACTGCTTCTGTTCTTAGTATGACTTAGTTGGTAATAAAGTGCAGGTTGGAGAAGCAGGTGGGCAGACAGTTAAGAAGGTTCCAGTTTTAGTGTCATCGCTTTATTTTATGTCTGTAGAGGGGGAGACAAGTTTCACTTACGAGTTGAGGTGTTTGAAGAATTCAAGTGACTTTGAGATGAATTTGAGTGGCTGGATTGATGGGCCGATGCCAATTGTATGTGATCCAACAAGGTTAAGTGCTGAGTCTTGCAGTTGGGTCGCACCCCATGCAGTGCTACAGGCTTGGGGAAGAATGGCTGGAAAGCTGGCTGGCAGAAAAGGACCTGGGAGTATTGGTCCACAGCCGGCAGTGTGTCCAGGTGACCAAGAAGGCCAACAGCATCCTGGCTTGTATCAGAAATAGTGTGGCCAGCAGGACAAGGGAAGGGGTCGCCCCACTGTACTTAGCACTGGTGAGACCACACCTTGAATACTGTGTTCAGTTTTGGGCCACTCACTACGAGAAAGACGTTGAGGCACTGGAGTGCATCCAGAGAAGGGCAGTGAAGCTGGTGAAGGGTCTGGAGAACAAATCTTGTGATAAGCGGCTGAGGGAAGTGGAGTTGTTTAGCCTGGGGAAAAGGAGTCTGAGGGGAGACCTTATCACTTTCTACAACTACCTGGAAGGAGGCTGTAGGGAGGTGGGTATTGGTCTCTTCTCCCAAGTAAGAAGTGATAGGACGAGAGGAAATGGCCTCAGGTTGTGGCAGGGGAGGTTTAGATTGGATATTAGGAAACATTTCTTCACTGAAAGGGTTGTCAAGCACTGGAACAGGCTGTCCAGAAGTGGTGGAGTCACCATCCCTGGAGGTATTTAAAAGACGTGTAGATGTGGTGCTTAGGGACATGGTTTAGTGGTGAATTTGACAGTGTTATGTTTATGGTTGGATCTGATAATCTTAAAGATCTTTTCCAACCTAAATGATTCTATTGTTTCTGTACGATTCTATGACCTGTAAGCAGGTTTGGTGCGTAAGGCAGCTGCTCACCAGTACACCGTACCGTTCACCTGAGCTGCCACACTGAGACCAAGGCCAGGCAGGTAGCTCAGCTTCTTTACCCATCCTATTTCAGATTGTACACACCTTCTAAGCCTTGGTCTCTTACTTCTCTGCATGTGCACATATGTAATGCAGTACCTCCGTATCGCACTGTGCTTTGTCACATCCACGTGGGCAGTGCCCTGGGCCGCCAAATCTTCAGATGGTGTTGATAAAGTGAGCTGAAAAGTAATTCAGAGTTAGAGTGTAGTGTAACAAGGTGTCCTTAGGAAGACTGTGTAAGGTCAGAACCACAGGAACAGCTGGAGAAAAAATCCTGGTTTGGGTTTCCAGTTCCTGCTTTGCTTTGCTTCGTTGAGGAGAAGATAGCTGCTTCATCCCATTGCCTGCAGAAGCTTCATCTTCCGTATGTCTCACCTGGCTAGGGATGTGGACTGAAATTCTGTTCATTTCTGCGCAGGGTGTGATTGTGGGTCTGAAACCTGGTCCTTGTCTCCGAAAAACAATTAGAAAAGAGAATTTAAGGATTCCTTACCCACTTTGAGTTACACAGGGCTGAGACAACCTAACCCTTTAAATTCTGATGTGGTAATTAATATGAAATACTTCCTTGCTAAGGGACCACTCAACTGTCTCACCTGTGCCTGCTAAATTCAGTAGTAGATTTTTCTTGCCCTGAGGAAGTCTGTTTGGGATTTTTCTGCTTTGATATATTTTGATTAAGGTACAGCAGAGCTTATTTCCCGTGTTTTTCTCTGTGGCATTCCCGGATGAGAAGGCATTTCTGCAGTGTCTAGATTACACACAATTTTAAAGTAACACCTACTGGAAAAAAATTCTTTCAAACCAACATGGTATAAGGCCATATTCGTTGTTTTACGGTGACTGTTAAGTTGCTGTTAGCAAGATGAGCAATGAAGAATGGCACCCATGTATTCCAAATTAATAATAAAAGATAAATTAATTTTTTTTATGTTTCCATATTTTTAGTTACCTTGGGTTTTTTTTGAAGACTCTCTGCTGTCCTTGAGGTGATGTAACTTTACAATGTGAATTAAAAGTCTGAAATAAGCTTGTTATGTGTCTTAAATCCAGGCACATTTTTCTTCAAAGACTAAAAATTGCTAAAAGGTGATAGAGTCAATCACCTCAAACACTTGAATCCTGCCCTGGAAGTATTTTATGCCTAATTCTGTCTCATTTGTTGTCTTGAAACAATGCTTTAAGGAGAAGAAAACATATAATTGCTCTGTAATTTCTGCACTAAAATGTTTTCTTTTGAAGTAGCTCCGCTTAGCTAGTAAAAATACTTCTGGGTCTTAGTCAAGCATTTAGTACAATTTAAAACTGCAGTGCTAAATTTCATTGGTTGGACTTTTTATTAGATAAGGTAGAAATGAAAGCAGCAGGCAATTTAATTAGCAGTAATTTTTCTGGGCAAGTCATTACTTTGATGAACTTCAGAGCAATGTTTATGGCTCCTAATTAACCATGTTAGTCATTTGATTGAATAATCACTTTGGAAATGTTTCTACAATTTGATTAGAGTCTGACCCACTCTGATAGTCATAAATTAACTGATAGCACTTTAGGATAACAAGACTCTAGTTACTTTACGAGAAATAAACTCTTCCTTGCTGTATTTTTCGGTCCTCTGTGGACTGTTTAAGCACAGGCTAACCAGAAGATTAAGTAATGTTGGTACAAACAATGCTCGCCTTAAAAAGACTCCAGATGTTAATTATAATTGACTTAGGAGCAAGGGAGATGAAACCCCAAATTGGCAAAGAACACGACTTCTCGGATGTGTGCATAATTCTTTACTCCGTATGCTCCGCTGTATCACTTTGCAGGAGTGGAGTTCATGAGTCAAAAAGGGTTTTGCTGCCAATACTAGGGAATTTTTACCTAAAATAGAAAACAGCATCTGTTTCAGTTCTTCAGCTTCCTCTTTTTTTTTACGCAGATTTTTCCATTCTCCTTAAAATCCAGTCTGCTTGGTAACACGAGTGATTCCTTGCAGGTGAACCACTACTTGTAGCCTTGACTTCTAGTCTGCAGAGCTGTGCTTGACTCGTGTGATCACTGAATCACTGATTCCTGCGGTTGCTCAGAATAGCTGCCCGAGATGTTAGAGATTCTCGAGGCCTGAGCAGGCAGGCACTGAGCGTTTCGTTGAGAGAGGAGGTAATGAAGAGTTCTGCACAAATGTGCAAGAGAGACCATGGACTGTTAGAGGAAACTTATTATTACTGCCCTGTGTTCCACTTGCTTTGTGAGAAGTCAGTGTAAAACCTCATTTTCTTATCTTGCCAAATCTTTGATACTCATCACTAGTCAGTGAACAGTGAAATTTGGAATCTCAGTCTGAAAGAGTCTGTAGGCAATGTTGGAAAAATAATGTCTGCTCTTTCGACCTCTGTTTGCATCTCTTTAAGAGTTACAAGTTACTGGTAACAGATTGCATGGCTTAGGGTAGGAGTTTATCACAAGATCAAATAGACTTGCTAAGCAAGACTTTTGATATCCAAGAAGTGGGTTAAACATGGTCGAGAAGGGCAAACATTTATGGTGTATTTCTGTTTGCAAGTCCCTGGGCACCGGATGTGGCTACTTGGGGACAGTGCAAGATACGGGGCGGGGGGGGGGGGGA
>WHYT01016337.1:314428-353037 GCA_009806455.1 Tetrax tetrax | reverse complement strand
GGAATGGCAAATAAATGTCTATATTACTTAGACCATGCGTGCTGATTTTTTGAGGGGGGAGGTGTCTTTTTTTTTTTTTTGTAAGGATGTACAGGTGGAGGGTGAAATTGATGCATGTGAATTCCTAGATTAAATGCTTAGCAATCGCAGCAAATTTCATTAACCCTTCAAATCCTTAACCAAAGTCTAAAAAGCAATGTCCTACTCTAAATTCAGTCTGACATTCCTTGTATTAATGCAGAGTTTGTAAGTCTCCACAGGCTTTTCTGTGTAATCAATTAAAAATGTTAGCTCAAGTTGGTTACAAAGATAGATAGGCAAGGACGGGGTTTAAAATATTCATACTTGTCTTGTGTGGGTTTTTGGTCTGTGGATGGTTTAAACTGTAATTATCATGGGAGTCAGCTTTTAGCAAAGTTGGTTACAGTAAGAATTTGAGTTAAAGTGCCAATGTTAGACAGAACCTATGATCCTCACATTATGATTTTCTCCTCTGCCATGCCTTGTCCATGCTACTGTGAAATGCTGTGTGTTGACAGGTTCCCCGTCACTGTAACTTGCATCGTTTTTGTTGTTCTGCCTGTGGCCCGTCTCATTCATAATCTGCACACTTTTAATTCCAGACAGTCTTTTGACTAGCGTTGTTGTCTTCTCCTTTCAGAAGTGCCTAGCTGCCATTCCATTTACATGAGGCAAGAAGGCTTTCTGGCTCACCCAAACAGAACAGAAGTTAAGTTTTCTATTATGTATCACTTTTGTATGAGAGAAATGTAAAAAAATTAAAAAGCTTGGAGGGATTTGGGTTCACTGATTTAATTCTGCTGTTGGGAAGACTTACGTGATCTTTCTTTCCTTTCCCAGTCTAGAGTTTCTGATGCACTGATTTTTTTTTTTGTAGTGTCTTTTAGTGCCACAGGTTGATCAGGATAAAAGCAATTTTATTATGAATTTACTCATTCTGCTTTTCAAGGCCTCTAGCAGTTGAGAGGAAGAGATGCTTAAAAATGTGTCCATTTCACCCATTCTGCTCAAGTAATTTTTTCCAGGCTATTTGTGTGACAGGTTCAGTTGACGGTAACCCATTTTATACTTTAAAAAGTTTTCGATGAAGGTTTTTGACTTTTGTTGCGATTTTTGCAATGTTTTCGGACTCCTTAGGCCCAAATTGTACAGCCATGTGGTATATAAAAAAAAAACCACCTCTCAGTGACTTCAGTAGGGCAGAGCTTAGTTCATTGACAAAATTAATGATTCTCAGTAGAAGCACTTTATATGTATAAAAAATAAGAAGGCCAACAGAATTAAGAAAAAATGACCACTGAAAGAGAGGTTGTTATCCTCCACTTTCCTGCTTCGGTGTGTCTTCCTTTTCAATATACAATTTTTGTTTGTTTATTTAAGATTTATTTGTTTTTCTTCCAAGGGGCAAATTTCACAAACGTGAGGGAAGTTGTTTTTGAGATTGGTGAGAATTCAGACAGATGTATGAATCAAAGTCCTCTCGTAAGACTTCATTCACTAGTGAAAAGCCACAACTGGAAAGATAACAAATCTGGCTAAAAGCCCAACTGCTTCTGGGGTGGAGTGAAGGCAGAAAATAGACATAAAAGGTAGTATTTAAAAAGGAGGGTAAAACAGGAGATGGAAATTTGTAACAGTCTTGGTATATGAAATTATATGAAGTACAGAAGCTTGATAAGGGAGGTGAAAGACATCAGGGAAAAATCCACAAACTGCAGGGCTAAGGTCAACAGATTTGAGTTTTAATCTCAGCATAGATAGGGGAAAAACAATCTTAGCCATGTTATGTACTTGTAAGTACTTGGAGGTGGTATAATTGTTATGAATGACGTAGAAAAAGTAGTGATGTTTGATAAATATTTGTTTTCTGTATTTGGAAATCAGTGAACATGATTTTATGGAATAAAGGTCATGTCAAATCTAATTCTATTCTGTATTGAGATTAAAAGTTTGATTGCTAAAGATACTTGTACCATATAGTTAGACTTTTTATGGCGCTCAGTTTGCCACTGCATTACATTCTGATTAAGAAGTTAGCACAAAGCAGTATCAACAAAGTACACATTAAATACATTAAGACCTGGCCAACTGACAGATCTGAAAGTGGCTGTCACTGGGCAATCATCTCTGAATGGATTGTTTCTATTGTAGTTCTGTAGGAATTGGTATCAGGAGTGTTGCTATTCAACATTTTCAGTACAAGATTTGGAACAAAGTTAATAGATAACTTTATGGCACAAAGATAGGCAGAGTGGTAAATAACGGGCAGGACAGGGCAGTCACACAAAGCAATTTGAATTGTTTGGTAATCTGGGCGCATTTAACAAAATGTTTTTTTAATGTGCTGAATGTAGACCAGGCCTATGGAACCGGGAAACAGTATACTGGAAAAAATTATTTGATGGGCCTCCTCCTCCTCAGCTTTACAGTGCGAAAACTAGCACAGCCAGACGTTGCAAACATATGGGAAAAAGGCCTTCTGTAATATTTGCACAGTCAAAAGGAAGGGTCATAGGGAGGCAGGAGAGGAGAAGAAGTTTTGTCTCGCTAAGTAGCACTGATGGGGCTGATACTGGCATGCAATACAGTTCTGGTTAAGCAAAACATTAAAATAATACTGAAAAGTAGGAGTGTGTACAGAAGAGAGTGCTAGAAGGAGTGCAGGGTTGCAGAGAGTGCCTTTTAACGATAAAAATTAAATTTTCTAGAATGATCTTAATTGGACGAAACATCAAGGGGAGTGACTTCTGTGAGTGTGGGGAGGAAATACCGAGTAGGACCTTTTTAGTCTCGCAGGGAGAAGACCTGCGGGAACTAATGGTTAAAAGTCAAAGCTGTGCTAGTTCAAACAGGAAATGAGACAAACATTTTGGAATAAATCATAGAGAAAAATGGGTGCTTTTTCATTTTTGCAGGTGGAGATTAACAGTCTTTTGGGAATGCACACATCAATTAAATACCCCTATACTGAGGCCAAAATGTTGCGATTAGGCAGTGTGTAAAGGATGTGGGATATTAATCTGATTCCTCTATGACTTAGTATTCCCTCTGGCATTAAGCCTATGATCTCTTCCTTCTCCATGCATCTTTTAAATAAAGACGTCTCTCTTTTTAACTTACAGGCTGTATGTATGAAAAGGGACCTAGGCAGTTTTATGATGACACTTGCGTTGTTCCAGAGAAGTTTGACGGTATGTATGACACACGTCTCTCTTTTTCTTGTGTGGGGAGATGAAAAAGGAAGAGATGAAGGACTTTTCTCTGTTGCTGATCAAAAAAGCTTGGTAACATTCCAATTTAGGATTCCTTAACACACCATTTGCGGTGCGCCCATCCAAAGCTGACCTTTGTCTCTTGAAACCAAAGTCTCCTTTTCAATAGAATGTCGTTCGACACTTGCCAGCGAAAGATGCTGTATCAAGAGTTGCGGCAGAGGAGCTCAGTTCCTGTACTGTTGAGAAGTAATAGGAGGATTTCCATTGCACTGATGATCACATACCACTTGTTGTTTGAGATTTAATGAAAGCTGTTCTTATAATTAACAAAAGAGCGGAGAAAGCAGCAGCTTTGGTTTTACTGAGGATTAAGCCTCTTGTCTCGCTGTCTGTGTGAAGTGATGAATAGTGGGGAGTGAGTGTAGAGGGCATTTTTGTTTGTGTCAGTGTATTTGCACTGTGTTATACATTATACCAGTGGTTTATTTTTCAGTGGGATTGATAACAAATCAATGATCTTTTCACAACACTGCCCATTACAACAGATTTTTTTTCAAGAGGGATTCTGAGGTCAATTAAAATAAATGACCCAAATTATCCTCAGTTGCTCTGATGTAAAATCAGTTTCCTGGTGTAACTCAGTTGATTTCAGATTTATTTCATTATGGACAAAGTAAATGGACTCAGTATTTCTTGCCAGTGACTCTGTTAGTCTGCAAGTTTGGGAAGTAATTTGGAGACCAATTACTTAAATTTGCTAGAGTGGCTTCTTTGTGTTAGTGTATGTATGTCCAACTTTATTTATTTTAGCAGGAAAGATTAGATACTTTCTGATAAACTTGTGAACAGCTCTCTGACCATAGCTAAAATTAGAGCTGGAGAGTTCTTGGGGTTTTTCTCCTGCTTTATTTTGTGTGTTTTCCCCTGAGAATCACTTACATGGGTTACAAAACTATTGTGTGTCTAGCAGCATTTGTTGTGTTTGCTGAAGAATGGGAGACTCTAAAATTAAAGTAACCCGAAGAATTGCACGTTCCTTAAACGGAGGTGTCATGTACATTCTAAATTTGATAAGGAATAGCAAGGAATAAACAGAAAATGTTAAATAATATTAGACTTAAGTGAAGATTGCTCAGTCGGTATTCCGTTGTCACTGGATTGACAGGTTCACTGAACAGGCGATTTATTGAAAGTCTACATTATACCCTGGCTTTGGAATGTGTGCTTTCCCCCTCACCCCCCTGTTTAAACCACATCATGGCAGGTTTTTTTTCTTCCCCAAAAATGATTGTGGACCTGATCTGTATTCGGTATCAGTGGAAAATTCATATTTACGTTTATGGGAATGGAATCAGACTGTACCACAAGAAGTTAAAACTCTTCAGGAGTAGCATTTGTGTATGTCCTTTTTGAAAATCCTTTTTGTTTGTTTGGGTTTTGTACAGGGAAGGGAATGAAAATGGAAAAGAAATACAAATAAAGTAAAAGAAATAAATGTTTGGAAATATTTCTGTGCTTGCGAAGCAAGCGGTCTGCTGCTGGCTTCCGTGACTGTCCACTGAGAACACCTTGTACTCTAGAAGATTGATGTTGTGATACAAATAGGTGTGTTTGTACTTGTAGCATTATGACTTTTGAGGAAAAAATAGCAGATGTGTCGTCATGTTTTGATCAGTAAAGCAAAAGTGGGATAAACCCAGGGCTAGTCTTGATATTTCAGAAGTGGATTCTCAGCTGCTTTATTTGAAATGAAAGATCAGCACAGGCAAAGAATCTGATCATCTGTAATACTGCACTTGCTATTTATGCATTTCTGCAGCTATCATTAAAAGAAAAATCCTGTCCTTGAAAAAGGCCTTTCAGGACTGGAACTTGAACCTCACATAAACGAAAAAGCCTTGTGTTGATTTATTTGTTTTCCACAGTTATTGACTCAATTTTCTTTCCTGATTACAAAAGGAAGTGCTCCGTTTTTAATATTATTATTCTTACTTTTGCTACACAGAGCCGTTCAGTAATGGCCATCAGAGCATCCTAATGTAGTGGTTAAATGTAAAGTCCTGGATTTCTGTATTAAACAGGTCACACTGCTTATTTGAGGGTATTGCTGTTCTGGTAGTTGAAATGAGGAGTTTTACCAGCACATCAAGGATTGCTGTCATTGTGTGCAGAAAAAAATACTCTCTGCTTCAGCATCAGACCTTTCAGCTGTTGTTGTTTGCATGAGTTGTTTAGTATGAATATGATTTAAAAACAACAGAGACACAGTATGAATGTAGCAGGATGGTCTTTCCTTGGCTAGCATAATATTATTACTGTTTTTTAAAAGCTTCCTCGGCAGTTGAAATTTTAGAAAAATTAACTTACTGCTTTTCAGGGGGAATACTAATCTAATATGTAGATATGAGTAAAAGTAATGTGTGCTTATATGCAAGTCTCATATGCCACAGAGGAACTCGCGTATCTGCAGGATTTGCATACCTATACATAAAGCACATGCTGCTTAAGTCCAAGTCAAATACTTTGTCAAATTTTCCTAAGAAGTATTTGCATGCAAAAGAAGTTTCACTCAATAGGGTTTTGCAGCTTTATGAAACATACATTATATTTCTAAAACTGGGGCTTGTGCAAAGTATAGTACACAAATGCATCTTCAAGCATCAGAGTTGCTTAAAAAAATAGTTCTTGCTCTTTCAGATCGAGGATATTGCAAAATGGTTTGCAGGTGAAATTTGCATGTGTAAGAGTAAATGGGGATAGGCTTACAGAGACTTCCATAAATCAGGACTGAATTGAGGTAATTTTTAGTATATGACTATGTTACTGTAAGGGTGTTTACAATTAACAGCAGACAGGGAAATGTTGCATTTGTGGGTGGCTGGGTAGTAGGAATTCTTTCCCTCTGTTTTATTAACCCTAACAATTGCTTTATCAGTTTATCTGACAAACCAAGCAATGATACTTTTTGCACATTGCTCATCTAATGCCGTTGCTATTCTGTGCAGGTGACGTCAAACAGGAGCCGGGCATGTACCGTGAAGGACCCACGTATCAACGGCGAGGCTCACTTCAACTGTGGCAGTTCTTGGTAGCTCTCCTTGATGACCCATCAAACTCTCACTTCATAGCGTGGACTGGCCGAGGCATGGAATTCAAACTGATTGAGCCAGAGGAGGTGGGTTAGACAGACAGCATGCCTTGACATCCACTGCCCCATCTTTGCACATTTATTAGTGCTCCTTCAGACTTAGACCTTGTTTTCCTTCAGTATTTTGCTTCAGTAACACTTTAGAAGGGTGGCAGAAAGGACTGGCAAGGGAAGTGCTTCAGTTAGGAGAGAGGTGTGGTTAAGCATGGACATAATTTCTTAGTCACACAAAGTAACAAAAACACTGCATGTACTAGAGTTACAAAATACTCTGCGTTAATTGTGGGGCCTGGATTTTTCAGAACCACTTTATGGATAAAGCTATGTTCCAAAGTCCTTGGAAAACTTGTCCCTGAATAGTTGCTGCACCGAATATTCTTCAGTGTGAAGATATGGGAACATGGAATTTTTAGGCTGTAGAGTGAAAGACCCCAATTCTGACAGATGACAAAGGTGGAGATTGAGATCATTACATACTTTTGATGGGATTTTACTGCCTAAACTCCTTTCAGAGTCTTCCTGCTTATCTATATAGTTAGATTGTTTAATGCGCATTTAGATCCTGGGCTTGCAAACACTCATGCACATGCACAGCTCCCCTCAACCATGAAGGACTTGTGGGGTAGATAAAATTACTTGTATTGATGAACATTTGCTGAAGCATGACTTAGTTCACTTGTGTGATAAACAGGAATAAATTGAACATTTTATTACATAAAATTTTTTGGACTAGGTAGCATTAACTAATCTATCCTGTGTTCTAAACAACCGTGGAAAATGTTGGAAAATCTGGTGTGCATTAGTTTTATAATAATACTGATGTGGATGATTTGATTAGGGTTGTCAAAAAGCAGTTATCATTCTGTTTTACTTTTTTGCCCCTTGGACAGGGTTGAGCAGTAGAGGAGACTGCAGCAAATTTTCCATCAGGATCCCCTCTGAGTTAGAACTGAGTAGGAAGGTTTGGGGGTGTAAGGCTGCTTCTCTGTTCCGCCAGCTATTTCTGCTGTTTGCCATCCATCTGCTGGCATAAGCAGTCTGAAATCTTTCTTACATTTAAGTTAAATCGCCTGCCAACAGCCCTGAGGGCATGATAAGAGTAGTTGAGGATGGCAACAAGACTGATGTCCCTTTCCTTCTTGACATGGACTGGCTGAGGGGCAGGTTGCTGCAAGGACCCATGTGCTGGCTCTCATTTGGCTGAGCATCTCCCTCACTGTGGCAGATCCTGGTGTTGGGCGTGTGAGGATTTGACCTCAGAACAGTCTCAGTGGATTTGATGCTGAAACTTTGCTAGCGAGTCTGCAGCTTAGCAGGCTACATGGATGACTTAGTTGTGTGACCTGGCCCAAAACAGAGCGAAGTCTTTGGAAAGGCTTTTGTTTGATCTTGGTGAGTGAGGTATCTGATTTTTCCCCCTACCCCAGTCTCAATATTTTTAACTCTCTTAGTTTTGCCTTGTCTTCAAGGTATGTCCAAAGTTTTTCAAGATTAAAGAGATTTATTGAAAAACAGTTCCCAGCAGATGGTGCAAAAACTTTACAGATTTTATTAGCTAAGGAAGTGAAAGTAGCAAAACAAAAGTCTTAAGATTTTCTTATTGTACAATTCCCTGAAGAACTGGATAATATGATTTAAGTTAACCAGATCATCTGCTTGTCTGACTTCGTAGCAGTTGCTTTGTGTTTCTCAGCGGCACTGCATCCCATATCTGGAGGAGGCAGGTACTTGAAACTTGCTCACTCCTGTGTGCTCTTAGGGAGTACAAAGGAGGCTAAGTTGTTTTCATATGAATGTCATGGATCTGACAGAAACTGTTGATTAAAATAAGAATAGCCTATGGGAAGTTGCATACTTTTGTTGGTTGCCAAGTGTAAATTGAAGGGAAGTCAAAGAGCTTGTTGGTTCAGCTGTGGCAGGTTAGGATGTCAATGACATGACCTTTCCATCCCACCCCTTTCTGGAGGTTTATGCCCTTGTAGAAAGAGTGACAACAAAAATGAATATGTATCAGCTCCTTGAGCACTGTAGTTCATTCAGAAAGTAGATAACTGAATTGTGGAGGCTAAGAATTGCGCATAGGTCCATTTCTGCTGCCCGGTCACAGGGACAGCAACCTTCAGCAGGAAGGTGGAGTGGAAGGTGGGAAACCCGAATCCCTTCCACAGAGCAAGACTTGATAAATGCTGTCCAGTTCAGGGACAGGAAGACTCGCTTACTTATTTAGGAATGTCAGCACACAATATAGCATGTTCTCAACCATTATTTTGTTGTGGTTATCTTTGCTGTGTATTTATTTATTATGCAAGCCTGTTATGTTGGGACTTTTAGGACTCTGATGAATGCAGAAAAAAAACTTGGCAGGAATAAACAGAATGATGTAGGCATGTGTTGCAAAGATGAATAGGCGAATCAAGGTTACACATCTAGGCCAAGTCTACAGCTGGAATAAATTGATGTGATTTAAGGTACGTTTCAATACAGCTATAACATAGCTGAAGCTAGCAAAGCCATGATAATTTACATAAGCCTGGAAAGCTGCACCACTGAAAGGAAATAATGCTTTAAAAAGAAATTTTTAAAATTACTGTCCAGATGGAGATGAAAGTCATGGATTTTGCTGTTGTTGTTTAGTCACCTTCCATTCTCAGTGCTGCATGTCGTCTATGATTTGCATCAAAAGGCTCCAGACACCTATGGGAAAGTTTCACAGAGCAGTCTGCAGAGAAGCTGCTTGGCTGCTCTCTCCTTTTTCCAGAGCTGTGTGCATATGCACCTCAAACATTTTTATAAAATGTGCTTTAAAGAGTTCATCAGCTCTGACTTTTTTTCCCTCTGGTGACATGATAGTCATTTGTACAGCCAGGAATTGAAATGTCACCAACAGCCAATTATAATTTCAGATGGGGAATAAGCAGTTAAGCTCTTTAAACAAAAGGTCTCTTTGTCCAGAACTACCTTTGGCAATAAAACAGGAAGCGTAAAGGCAAGTAGAAGTCATAAGTCAGAGCAGAAAGCATATTGTTCCCTATGGAGTGGTTTCACAAGTTGCTTGCAACTCCCTTTTTATTGTTATTTTTTAAAAGAAATTATACAACTGCAATTAGAAAATTTCTGTTCCATTCTTCACAAGACTGCGTAGTTCTTCTAAGCAATTACCTTGCCTCCTCTGATAGTTTGTTTTCTTTGTTGAAGTAATATTTAAGATTGAGAGCTGCCTTTTGACTTGTATCTCCTAATAATCTCAACATAGCTGTCGTTCCAAGTACAGTCTGTATTAGCTCATGAACTAAGTGTGTATGCATGTGTGTTTAATATAACTTAGTGTTCTGACAGCAAGGAAAACACAGGAATGGTATGATTATCCACAATATCAAGCTAAAGAAAAGTTTTCATCTTTCATTAAAGTTTTCTGGTGGAACTTGATAAGTATTTTTTGTCTATCTCTTTATATAGCTTCATTTTTTAATTGATTTTGTTAAAAACAAACAACAAAAAAAGCCCACCCGATCCCTCCACCACAGTTGCAAATAAGTAAGTCATAAGTTGCTTCAAGTTTAATGGATGACTGTATGTCCAATTAAAAACCATAGTAGTGCACGGGGAATTCAGGTCATGGTAACCTTTTCTTTTGTGTTTATGCATTCCACCTGCAGGGTTCCCCCTCACCCACCCCTAAATAAAGTATCTGGTGATAAGATCTGCTTGTTAAATGTGTTTAACAAATCAATGTTAATCCATTTTTATGGCAGGTGGCACGTCGCTGGGGGATTCAGAAAAATAGGCCAGCTATGAACTATGATAAACTTAGCCGATCACTTCGCTATTATTATGAAAAGGGAATCATGCAAAAGGTGAGCAGCTAATTTTGTGTTAAATTTCACCAGTGTTGCATGTACTGCTCGTAAACTGACTTATGGATTAACTTGTAACTGCATTGCTTAGGTTGGTTTTTCATCTGTTTAGGGAAACGCTAAGCTTTTTCACGTACCAGGTCCAGTATATGCATGAAGATATTTTTTTTCTATGTAAAAAATATCTGTGGTTTTAGTTCACACAATGCACGTCATGATTAAAGGGAAAGAGGTAACATTCAAAAATACCCAAAAGAGCTTCCTGGCACCTGGGAAAGGCAAACAGTAAAGTGCGGTATGAATAATGTTTTGCAGATCTAAATTAGCTGCCCAGCGCTTGGGTACTTTGGTAAGTGCAAGATAGGGGAGAAAAATGATACCCATTAACATACCAAATACTTCAATATTTTACCAATAGTGTTGTAAAAAAACCATTTTTAAGTGGAATTTAATATTTTATAATAGACTGAATTATGAGAAATATTTAACAATAATTTATGTATAACAGTCTGGTCTTGCTGACTGTATCCATCCAACCCATCCTTCTACTGTAGCTTGCTGATTTACATTGTGTTTTCAAATCAAGCTATGTAGTACTATGTGAATTGACTGAGAAATCAATAGGAGAGACCTGTCTGCTGCATCTACAAAACTGGCAGGTGTGATCAAAGATCATAATGAACACCTTGTGCTGTAAAACTTGTTCCATATCTTTTCACATGAGTTTTGTGACCTGTGATGACTAACATGTTTAAACCTGCTGTTCACCAGTTCCATCAATGGAACAACACTCTCGGCCCATGTTACCGGGCAACTTTTCCAGTACGTTTTGTGAAGTCTTAGTTTGGAGTTGCCTGTTACAAGTTCTCTGCTTTAATTATGGGAAGGTTGTAGTGCTCTCTTTTTTCACTCTGCAGGAGTCAACTTGGACAACAACCTGGGCTAGTATTGGCTTGTGCTACTTCAGTAGCACAGTGCCTCATCTGTTTTATTGTGTCTCATAACTGTGCACTGAGTTTTTGTGAAGTGGACTGGGGACTGGGTCCCGCCAGGGAGAAGCGGAAATGCTTGATTTTGCTGAGTGGTGCTTCAGGCAGAGGAGTTCTGCGTTGCAGGTTACAGGACAGCTGCACAGGCAATTGTGCCGGCACAGTTCAAAGGCAGCAGAAAGGCAAGAATAAGCAGCAAAGAGAGTGACACAAATTGAAAAGGTGGGGATGGGAATACCATAAAGCTGATAATACTGCCCAACCCACACATCCATTTAGTATGGAAAGTTTACAAGTACTTCTGACAGCTAGCTTGCTACCTCTTAAACTACTACTTTATTATCTACAAGAATGCATTTAACACACATTTTAAAACCTAGTTTGGGTGCTTATTTTTCTAACATAGCTATGTTTGAGGTTTGCCCTGGGATCACCTTATCTGGCCAGTTAGTGTGTGTTAGAAAGTAATGGTTGTTGTAGATTCGTAGCAGGTTTCTTTACTGCAAGGTTTGTATGCATATTTTTCCTCTTTTGTTTTAAGTTAAGCAATGGTAACAGGTTATGCAAATGTCCGATTTCTGAAAGCAACCTTCTGTCTGTCAAACTTGCCAACATTAATTTGATGAAAAAAATTCTACTGCAGATGTAGCCTCTACCAAAACTTTACATTATTTGTAGAATAAATAAGCTGAAAATTTAAGATGCTTCAGACTATTTTGCACTCATGAAATAGAGTTAAGTTTGCAACACTTTTGCTACCTTCATTCACTCACTTCCAATACCGTGCTAGCTGGAGTTGCAAGAAGCAGATAATATGATCTTAATTTTAAAATAATTTTAATAAACCATAAGCATGCAACATGGTTTGTATTTTTTAACGTCATTCTTTAAGTAAGGTGCTTGAGAAGACACTATATTGACTTTTTAAAGAAAGACAATAATTCTGTATTGTTTTTATCATTCTTTTGCTTTTAGGAAAATGAAGCACAGATACATAGTGGCTTTTCTGAATAAAGGAAAACTTTAGGATCTTTGGACAAAGTGCCCCTCCATAAGCAAATCCAAATGTCCCAGCTTTGCATGAGCAACTGCTAAGTACATATTAGCCTACGCATTTGCTTACGCTGTCCCTGTACAATCAGCATGCACTATAACTAAGTGCTTTTATACTTAAGTATGAATCAATCTGCGTAAAGTGAAATTCAGATCCCTATCATGTGATGTGATTCTTTTTTCCACTTTGCACTCAGTGTGTTGGACTTAGTCATTCTATTTTGCCACTGTAGTGACAATTTGTTTACATTCTCCAATAAGAACTGTTCCATTTGTGGTTAAGTATAGAAAACCATCACAAACAGAAGTAGAATACCTAGTCCATCTTCCAACAGGATATCACATGTGGCAAAATCAAGAGCATTCTGCACAGTCTGCTTCTGCAGATCCCTGTTGTCTTTGCTAGGTCATTGCCTTACCAGTTCTGCTGCTGCCTTATTAATTGCATAACAAAGGTGGGTTCTTCACAAGATGGTTGAACTTGGAAGTTGCAAAACCACAAGGTCTTACGCTGCACCTTTTTCTCCCTTCTGTTGTGCTAAGGTGGCTGGCGAAAGATACGTCTACAAGTTTGTTTGCGACCCTGAAGCGCTTTTCTCCATGGCTTTTCCAGACAACCAGCGCCCCTTACTGAAGACTGACATGGAGCGCCACATCAATGAGGAGGACACTGTGCCTCTGTCCCACTTTGACGAGAGCATGGTCTACATGCAGGACGGTGGCTGCTGCAACACCCACCCTTATAACGAAGGCTATGTCTATTAACAACAGTGACAGTGAAGGGGATGTTTTTCCCCCTCCCTTAGGCTTCTCCTCTTTCACAAGACCCAGAGGAAAGCTGAATCGACTTCAGTTTGTTTTTTTAAATAGTACACTAAAAGGGGCTTTTCCTGTTGCATTACTCCTATGGTCTGCCATGGACAGCGCACTTTATTTGAAAGGGGAGGGTTGTAACCTAAACGTTATTCTGTGTAACAGGACGAAAAGGGTGGGTTTGCTTTTTACTTAAGTTTGGGAAGGGAACATACAGGTTTTAAGTACAAAAAAAAAAGCTATATCATGTCTGTTTTGTTTCATATCAGCATAAGATATTGTACATTTTCTCTGGGTATCCGTAGTACAGTTAATTCTTATTGTGCAGAATAACCACTTGATGATGATATCAGCACAGCATGCCTAGGGCATTTGTTTCTTGCCGTTCTTAATTGTCTTGCTGCAGTTATAAAAGAGAAACAAAGCATATACCACAGCATTTAATTTAGAAGCTTGCAGTGGCAGACCTTGCACCTTGCCTCTGAAAACAATAAGATATCTTGCGAAGTTTTCCGATTTTTGGGGGGGGTTTTGGGGTTTTTTTGGGGGTTTTTTTTTTTTTTTTTATGGCCTCAAAAAAAAAAAATCTTGTTTAATGACAACGTGGCCGCAAATACAGTGACCAAGCTGAATCCCTGACTTCAGACTGCAAGCTGCATGCCATATCTGGTGCCACATTACTATACATATATGGCCTGTGCGATGGCTTAGACCTTTCAAGATCCATTTGAGGGTAGTAATTACATGTGGTAAGCTTTCTGATGATCATGTCAGCATTAAATACAGGATCATGATCGGGATGGAGAAAACATTTTCTGTCTTTCCATTTCCTTTGGTACATAAATAAGTTATTTAATCAATAGGAATTAACTGTACTAAGTCACATATCTAATTATGCTGTTTAGACACAGCAAGCACTCCTTGAGAAAAATATCCAATACACTAAATAGGTACTTTAGTAATTTTTAGACACGGTACCCATTAATATGCATTTAAACCTTTTACTGCTGTGTTATGTTGATAACATATATAAATACTAGATAATGCTAATGCTTCTGCTGCTGTCTTTTTCTGTAATATTCTCTTTGATGCTGAATTTACTATGACCATTTATAAGCAATGCTGTAACTACAGGTAGCATTTCAGGACAAAATAGATGACTTGAATCATTTATTGCTTAGAAAATAGCTTACGCCATAGCTGTGCTATAAGCAGCTTTTACGCGCATCCACAAATGACTAGTAAGCTTCAGCTTGCTAAGGAAAGCTCTGCAGAACCTTTTGTAATTTTCGGTGGAACGGAGACTTAGATGAACTGTCAAAGAAAACCATGAAGTCGCTGTATGACGTTGTAGTGCTGGCACTGATGTTACCAATCAACTTGTTTTGGACACTAAATGTAAATGTGATCAGATATGCTCAGAAGACAATTTAAATTTTTTTTTTTTTTGAGGGATAATCTTGATCACAAACCACACACACTATTCTGTATGTACAATTAAAAAAAAAAAAAGCCCTGACAAAACCCCAAAAGTTTTAAATATTTATGAGCACCTTTTATGAAATAGAATATTTCCTAGTTTGAAGGGAGGGAAGGGGGGTAAGATCTAGATTTCTCTTTTTGCCCGGGGAAATTTAAATAGGTGTTATATGGAGTACCCTATTTTCCTATATTCCCAGGAAGTGGGAGGAAAATGAATGCATAACTATATAAAAAAAACCCAACAAGAATAATTTTCATCATCATGGATGGATTTCAAAGACAATCCTAGGGGGTGGGTTAATTTTTCCATCCTCTATGAGTTAAGACACTAGTTAAGCTATGAATATTTTAATATGCAGTTAATCAAAAGTGAAGAAGTAGTGGTCACTAGAAACCACAGGTGCATAAAAAACATTTGGGCAGGTACTTAATTTACGCACATCCAATAGACAACGTATTTTATGGGAGTATATATATGCCTTAATAGGTCACCTAATTCTGTCATCCTAAGTCTCAATGGCACTTAAATTTTCGGTGGTCAGCCCAGAATCAGATGTCTAAAATTGCAGAATTGGCAAAAAGGAAAGGGAAAAGATTGAGTAAGATTGTTTAAAAAAATGTGGTTTCCATTGAAATAAGGTTCAAATGAAACATGCTTTGATCAAAAGTCCTTGGATTGGTTTTGGTTCTTTAATGCCAGCATGGAGCGCCTCTTGCCTGTCACAGGATGTGGGTATTTGGGAAAGGGGTTGGAAAAAAAAGGAAAAAAAAAAAAAAGGAAAAAGAAAAAAGAGGAAAAAAAATGCATCAAATGTGTAATATTTAAGAAGAAATATATATATATCTGTATATGGTAGTGACTCACTGAACAAAACAAGCAATCAGACCAACATTACATGATCTCTCAGCAGAAGATATAGAAGTCTTTCACTGAACTAATGAACCCTTTTTAAAATGTACCTAAGAGGTTTATTTAAAGTCTGTTTTTATTCCACTTTTTTGTTTGTTTGGGGATTTTTTTTTTTTGTTTGTTTGGGGTTTTCAGGTAGAATAATAAATCTGGCAGCTGATTTCAGCAAGGTTGTTGTGTATTGGATTCCTAACCATTTGGACTGGAGAGGCCCCTGCAGTAAGGTTGCTCTTTTGGAAGAGGAAATGGTGGTGTGTTCCCACTGCCTAAAATGGCATTAAAAAAAAAAAAAAAGTGAGGTGTATGTACAATTCCTGTGTATGTATATATGAATTATAGCCAGGAGTTAGACTGCCAAAGCATCGTATTTGACTGACAAAAGGGCGGAGGATGGTCTATGTAAATTTAGAGAAAGATTGATTCTGACTAAGAATGCTTACACATTTTCACAGGGCATTTTAATACCCTACTGAATTTGAATGTGGGGTGTTTGGGGCTAGGGTCGGGGTGCTGGGTTTTTGTTTGGTTGGTTGGGTTGTTTTTTTTTTTTTTGTTTTGTTCTCAAGCTGTGCCACAAGTGGGTGGAAAACGCAGGCTTCACCTCTGTTTTTAGGAGGAGTTGTAATGGACTTGGCCTGTGCGTGTTTGCTCATGCACCTTTTTGCTGCTCAGAACAGTGGGCAGCCCAGGGTGGTGCTACTGTGAAGCAAATCTGGGAGGCATCACTGCAAGATCCCACGCACTGTGGTACAGCTGTAGGTGTTTGGGTTTCCTCTGCCACAACTGTTCAGTTGCACCAGTAGCTGAATGCAGGTGAAATTAGATAAAGACTTGGCAGGTCCTCTCAGAACCCATTTGAGAGAGTTAAGATCACCAATTTAGGGCAACACGCAAATTTTGCTTTAGGGACGTGACTTTCCATGACAGAAAGCCGAACGCTTTTCTCTCCAAGGTCCCACCAGTTTAACTTCCCCACACACCAATTACAGTGCAAATCTTAACGTTAGTTCAAAGCATGACTTCCATCTGCTTGTCAGACCAAATGTGCCTGTTTTGCTTACAGTTGGCTGCTGTGGTAACTAGGGGCAGCTGGGATGCAAGAACATTAAGGATAATGTTCTCAGGTAATTCTCTACTAAGAGCCCTTTCCTTAGAATTCTCTCTGGAATTCTCTGGTACCTGGGACTATTCCCCAGGGATTGGTGCGTGGAGTTTTGTTGCCCTTGACATCTGAATGGTTTGGGCTGCAAGTCCGTCTTCACAGGACAGTATCATCTAGTAAATATTTTTGCCTTGTTTGTGGTTTTTTGTTTGTTTGTTTGTTTTAATAGCAGGAAATAGATCAATGTGTGCAAAAGGTATTATGAGGAAGTCTTTGAATTGTTAATGGCTGTACTTTCTCCTCTGAAGACCATTAGCTTCAGTTCATGTACTACAGGTAATGGCACCCATGAACAGCCCAGTTTTGGGATTCTTAATTAATATGGTATCTTGCATTCTGAGAATTGTCACTCTGAAATACCCACTTGGATCTAGCTGTAAGAGCCTAGGAGATTAATCTCTCAGTTCTCTTTGCTGGTTGGTTAGGGTTTTTTTTTTGTGTGTGTGGGGGGGTGTTTTTTATTTGGTGGGGGTTTTTTTAGTTTTGCCTTTTTTTTTTTTTTTTTTTAAAAGGCTACTTTGCTTGGAAAGGAGGTAGCAGCTGTGAGCAGGTGCCATGCCTCAGAAACTCCAAAATCCCTGTGTTTTGCTAAGATACCAGGCTGAGAACTGGAGCATCTGCAATACGTAACTGAGCCTGCCCTCTCTTATGGAAGAGAGAATTACAGTGCATTGTCTTATGTTGCTTCTGCTACAGGAGTGGTAATCTCTGGCAGAGCAGGGGCATGGAATGCTAGGGGCAGTAGCATTTTAAAACTACAAGACTATCCAGAGGATGTTTGTCAGAAGTGTAAGAATGAAAAATGCGTCAGAAAAGCACTGTACTTTACCACTGAGCTTTCGTGACTATGTGGGTAGGTGAAGTTAACTTCATCTTTTACTTCAGGAGATTGAAATACTGGTTTCCCCCTTGAACACCAATTTAATTTCTGTGGGAAGAAAATATCTGTGCCATCTTATGTAATAGTCTGAAAATGCCGATGAAGAGTCTCGTTGACATTTTCCCAAAGAACTATTTTTGTGTGAAAGTGACACAACAAACGTAACCAAAGGAATGGGTAAATAAACTCCAAGAAGGTGTCCTTACATCATGTTCTCCAGAACTACAGCGTTACTTACCCTAGAGATGTATCGTGTCTTTAATAGTGCTGCAGTATTATCCTTACTGCATACTTTCACTGGATTGACCTGAATAATACACAGCATACCCTGAAGTTTTTTTGAGAAATGAACTTCCTGCTAGAGGTTACAGGAAGGTACTCCTGAGGCAGGGTTACAATCAAGCATTTGGATCTGGTGAGCCCTAATTCCGTGTCTTTGCTCTTGCGAAGCTTTGTGGGCATTTCTGCCCATGTCCATGCTTTTTTTTTGTTGCATGGTAGAGAGGTAATGACAGCCATTGGTTGGGGTTTTTTTTTGTTAGTTTATGAATAGCTCTGATTTGTTTTGTTTCAGAAGAAATGTTTCCATGTATCTCTTTCCACATTCCAGGTAACCAGGTAGATAACTTGGGGTCCAAAATAGCACTTTTGCTGTGTAATCCACAGTACAGGCTATGGCAGCTCCTTGCTGTTGCCCTAGAAAGGAAAGAGGAGAGGTGATTTCACTGGTGTTCCCTCCCCCCTCTGTGATAGGACCCAGCTGATCTATCTTGAAGATAGTTTAAACCAGTCCTCCACTTGCCCATAGTATTTTAGTGAACAGAATGCTTGCTTGTTAGTTCAGTGGCACTTCATAGCTCAGAGTTGAGTGTTTGAGATGTACTGCAAAGGGCTTGCTGTGGTGGCTTTCCATTGAAGCCTTGCACGACCTAAACAGAGGCAAAAGGAGGTGTTCTTGCAGAGATGCCAGCTCCTCAGAGCTTGAGACTTTTGCTGAAATACGCAATTAAGGCTGCTGCCTGGCTGGCTGGGGTGAGCCTGCCCTGGAAGACCCATCGAGGAGCTCTGTGTGCGTGTAGAAAGCCAGAGAGATTGTGATCCCACCAAGCCTAGGTGAGGCATAGAGATGGGAAGAAGTCTGTCGGGGGCAATCTGGCCTTACTAACTAGCTAATCCAGAGCTGATTAGTACAGGAAGGAGGAGGTTATATGACTGATACAGTAAATCACAGAGATAATTATTTGAAAGACATGCTGCAGGAGAATCATAAGAAATGATGGAAAGTAATAAACTCTGTAAACAGCAGTGATTTTTAAGACCCCAGTGCTTGTGGGAGTGCTTCAGGAAAAGGAAGAGAGAAAGTAAAACACAGAAAGGGACAATAATATTAGATCAGAACAACAGGAGTCAAATCATGAACTGCATTAGGGGACCTGGAAGATTGCAGTATTTTAGATAAGGAAGGGACTAAGATAAGTACAGAGTCAGTAAACTGAGATAAGAGCAAGAGAGAGAAGGTAATTGGAGGCAATGCACTTTGTGGTCAGTGGGCCAAGTGTGTTAGGCTAACAGGGCTGTGCCAGGGATGTGTTTGGCCCCGATAATAGTGTGTCCCTAAGGACAGGAATATCAGAACTGACTTTGGAGTGATTGTTGATAATTTAGTGAAACCATCTGCACAGTGTTTGGTAGCTGTTAAAAGAGCAAACAAGATATTGGAATATGCAGAGAGTGTTCTGGGCTATAAATGTAGTGACTTTATTGTCCCACTATATTAAAAAAAAAAAAAAAAAGAAGAAGAAGAAGAAAGAAAACCTTACAGGATAATGGGTCAGATTGCAGATTGATGTAAATCAGCTTGGTTTCCTTGAACTCAGCTAAGTAGCTGTATACTAACAGTCTGTTTTTAGTAATGTGTATGCCTGTCTAGTGTGGTATATACATAAGACACCTTTACTTGTTACATTATTCAGAAAGATACACAAATGACCAAGACCTGGGGCATAGAATGTGACCAATAATAAAAGATGAAATTAAACAAAAATGCATGTGTTCTGAATTCCACTGATGCAGCCAACTCATTCCGGTTTTGTATACAGCTCTCTCTTGGAGCTCTATACATCCCTTGAAGTCTTACAGTGGTCTTTTGTGACCAATGCTGGCAGACCGTACGTGCTGGAGTCCCTGCTACAAGTGGCTCAGCATTGGTCTCTGTGAAGGCAGCAGGGATTTGTAGGGTCAGGCTGCCCTCCCAGCTGTTCACGAGGATCATGTGGACATGCGGAAGTCTGAAGGAGTGCACTAAGCTTCCAGCCATTCTCAGGACTAGCAAATTTCAGGTACATGGCAGATTTAGCCACAAAGGTGAGACTTGCAGAGGAATTTCAGCCACTGCTCTGTTCCGTATTACAAGGCTCTGTGAGCCAGCTGTAAGTATTTAGGATATCTAAGGGCCTCCACAAAACCTTTCAAATGCTGATCAGCTGAACCAGGGCTTCTCTGCTTCCTGCAGGAATGAAATGTGTGAGAGAGAAAATGGGTGAAGACCTATATCTGCGTCTAGTGGGAAATAAAATGAAGAACATTTTTGTAGTATTATTTCAGAGTTTCAATGTGACACTGCAGGAAGGAGTCCATAGGAGCTGGGGCAGTCAAATGTTTCCTTGGAGCCCAGAATAGATGCCTACACCCAGAAAAGGACTGTTAGCTTTATGCAGTGCATTCATGTGCCTGCTCAGCATTGAAGCTTTCATGAATTTGTGTTTTGGTCTTTAATTCTTCCTAATATGTAGGGGAATATTCTGCTCAGTAACAAGTTATCTTTTAGACACTCTAATGCTGTACTTCATAGTATGTAAAGTGTCTTTGTGAATCTAGGCTTAATGACTGAATAAGCACTGCCACACAAGGAAAGGTCAGTTCCTGGAACTGTGCAGTCCATTAAACTGAGATGTTTCTATGATCATGATCTAGCCTTGGGTAAGTGATGTAGCTTGGCTGTGGCAAAACCAGTCCTTGAACCTCAATTTAGCTTATTAATGCTTTATGCCAGCTAAATGCCAGGAAAGCAGCTCCACATATCGTGTGACCTTCTCTTGCCCCTCTGACCATTTCTGCAGAAACTTAAAAGGAGAAGAAAAAAAATCAAGGTCTATAACATTGTGAATTGTTTGGAGAAGACAACTAGGAAATCAAAATTTACTGAGTCTCGTAACAAGGATTTATTGGAGGGGCAATAGAAAAAAAAAGAAGCAGTTGAGGCATTTAAAGAACATTAAGGACGTACTTAATCACACAGCACAATCATTAATTTGTGAAATTTATTGATGTAAGGTGTTTTGGGTGGCACAATTCTTAAACAAATTAAGAAAAATTGCTTAGACAAATTCATAGAAGAAATGGCCAACAGCGATTCTCTACTATGATGATGAATTTGAACTCTCCAAATCAGAAAGTCCCTAATACGGAGACTGTCAGACCTTCAGAGGACATGCTAGAGTCACCCTCTTCCCATACTCTCTTTCTAAACACTGATGCTGTTCTATCCTGGGATGGATGGACCTTTGGCTATAGCTGACTTTGTATCTCCGGCAAGTGAGTATTAGTTGAAATGAACACACAAAGTTCTGGTGGCACAAGGTAGTGTTCTGCATCCTGCATTTTGTTGGGATTGAACTAAAGAGGATGTCACACAACTAGCTTAAGTAGTCTGTAAATTTGAACCTGGAATCCTTTGCCTCTAGGATTTGTTTTCCTTGCTAACAAACACACCCTTTACAAAGAGCTATTGTTGACTTGCGCGTGATTACTAAGCTGCTAACATTGGGGTCGGAGTTATTTTTAAAAGGAGAAGAGAAACATTGCCGCATTTGTGTTTAACTGGGAACTGCATGTCTTTCAAAAAAGAAGAAACAAACAAACAAAGCAACAAAAAAAATGGACCAGTTAGTAAGTAATACGCCCAATTTATATCCCTGTCACTTAACACCTAACATTTCGCTGTGGTGTTTTCTGTCTGTGTAGCATCTTTGCATATAGCACGCTAAGGCTGTAACATACAGGGTTGAAGCAGGACTCAGAAGTTATAACCCCCCAAAATAAGGAGAGAGAGAAAACTGCACTAATGACTGCCTTTCCCTTCTGATATTGCCTCTAACTCTATCAATAACATATTCCATAATGCTCTAAGTTCCATCCTCAACAGATAACATTAAGCAGTACATATCCTAATTTCATCAGGCTTGGACTCTTGCTTAAAACCTTAGGTGACTTCATGCATTTATATCAATTGTATCAACAGACCAGTGCATCTGACTCTGAAAGCAGGTGCGGATCCACACAGAGATTTCTCATGACAAGAAGGTTTGGATTATGATGGGATGGCTATGACAAACACAGACAGCAAGAGACTCAAATCTCTCATGTAAAATAATAGAAAAAGGTCTGGAAATACTGTGTATGTGGTGTCTTCAGTTAGTGGTATTTTTGGAAGACAAAAGGCAAGTTTATTTGGCTGATTTGTGTTACTCAGGGATGACCCTGTGCATAAACTGTAATGGGAAGTCAGTATTTCTGAAAATTTATGTAAGAGGATCTAGCTATTGAAGCATGACCTGCTGACTCGTTGTCCCAGAATGGTATCAGTCTAAAATATCATTGCAAGTGTGAGCTGAATTCTCTTACAAGCCCTAAATGGGACAGACAGCAGTTCCGTACGTTAGGAGGACAGTGTCACATATGACTGTATCCAGCAGGGAAGAGCAAAGAAAGAATCCTGAGACCATTAAGCATAAGAGAAGATTATAGCTCTCAGTCTTGCTGCAAACGGGCTACTGCTAGCTGTTAATTGTAACTCATGAGAAGTAATAATTAGCTTAGAATGACTTGCTCAGCGACCTTTAGTTCTGGGGCATCAGATGAGTTCAGCTTCTGTTGGACTGCACACCTAGGATCCCCTTTCTATCTAGGGCTGTAAGGAACTCAGGCCAATGGATTTTTGCACCACATGAAGTTTTCTCAAATTTACTGAGAAAACATCCATCTGGAATGTTCAGACAGATGTGTTAAAGAAAAGGTGACTACATTAAAAAAAGATGTACCTCTATATTGCTAAGATAGAAAAATGGGAATCGGTACGTAGACAGCAACATTATTGCTGAAGAGGAGGGTCCAGGGGACTTATATACACAGCAAAAAGAATGCCAAGAAAAGCAAGCCAGTCCAATGTCTCAGGTTTTTAATGTTTATATGAGTATGAGGTAGCTTCCTTTTTTTTTTGCATGACTCTGCTTTACGAGGGAAAAATAAACTTCCCCTTAAAAATTTAATCACTATCAAACTTCCTACTATTTTCTTTATTCTTATTACTGAAAGATGAAATTTAGATTTAAAGCTCAAGCCTGTAACCCACTCTTTACTGAATGCAGTTGTTGCCATGCCATAATTATAGAATACATCATGGGGCAATGTGGTATAATGTTTTTATTGACATGGATGTGAAGGAGATGTATTACCATGCCCGAGCTGCTTGTTATTTCCATGCTGTTTATTTGTGAAGGCAGAAGTACATTTTACAACTTCTCCTCCAGAAATAAAAAACGCTTTTATAGCAACATTCCCAGGCATCTTTTGTTTTCTCTGAGCCTCATATGCTGGAAAAAAAAAAAAAAGAGTGAAAACTATTCTTTGAATGTTTTGAAATTTTTCAGTAACGACACAGGCTTTATCATTTGTCTGCTTATGAAGTTAATGACTGTGATGGAAAGTCTCAAGTCCTGACAAAGGATTTGAAAGTGAGATTAAAGTAGAGTGTCTTAGAGAAGCAGCACAGGTGTGTTAGCTAATATTTGTGTACCCACACACATATTCAAAGTGTTTATTTCAAGAGAAGTTACCAATGCTTTCAGATATTCATAAGATAGAAGTTGCTGGTTCCTGTGTTGCCTAAACTACTTCTGGAAGCTGAGCTAATGTGGTTGACTCTGTCTCATGTTTTTTTCTTGCCTTCTTTTTTTTTAAACAATCAAAATTATCTTGGATGCCTCTTGTCATGGCTTTCTCTGGGCCCAAGTTGCCTGAGAAAGTCTAGAGGTTCCTCAGCAGTAGGCCTCTCCAAACCTTTTGCAGTTGTGTTGTGGCTGTGGAAATAGAGAGAATGGCAATAGGAAGGAACAAATCTTTCACTTGCAAAAAATAGGGATTTTGAAACTTTTTTATATTTTAGTGTTGTCATATATTTTCTGGGTAAAGACTCAGAAATCGTCACCTCATAAAGCTATAGGAAGCTTTAAAAATGCCTTGAAAACATAGGCTTTAAGGATTTAAAATTGTATTATTTTCCCTATCTGAAAATCTCAGGTCTAAAAGCTTGCTAAGGCATCAGTTATCACATTGTGAATGGTTTTTTAGATGTAGAAAATGGTTTTTAAGGAGGATCTGAGCTTTAACCAAATTAGTCTATTTTATGTTTAGTCTGTTGTAATTTTGGAAGGAAACTCCAGATTTTTAATTATTATTATTATTATTATTTTTGTGAGAAAAGGAGGGAAACTATCAGAAAATAAAGGAAAGGAAGGTTAGGTTTTCTAGGGTGCTGGAATGTGAGGTTACCTAATGCAGCAGGAAAAAGAAATTAATGGATAATTACAGTTGACATATAGCTTTGTGATTCACTACATGGATACTATCCATGTACATAGACTCTATAGGCACTTTATATAATAGCCATGTAATTAATGTATACATTATTAATATATAAGTGCTTCTATTAAGAGATATCATTAATGATCCCGCCATCCTGAAACTGTAAGATACAAGTTAGTGTGATCCCCGTAAGACATTTGTTCCGGTCTGTCAGAGTTAGGCAAAAAAAGCTGGAGTAAATTCTTACCAGTACATAAAATCTACTAATAAAACTGGATAATATTTTAGAAGCAGCCAGTCTCTCATTGCCTTGGGAAGGGAGCACACAGGCTGATTTTTGGTGAGGCAGGTAGAAAAGATATGGAAATGGATCAAGGAGGACTTAAAATAAAGTGACAGCCGTCAGATCTCTAGGAACAGACCGACATATAATATATTCAGAGTAAAAAGTATAAAACTTTTTGTTTCTCCTTTGTCCAGTTTCAAAATGGATGTGGAAATCAGAAAACGAGAAGTAGTTCTGAAGGGAAGAACATTTAACAGGTTCCTGTTACTGCTGTAAGATAATAATTTTATTTGCTGCAAGTTTCTGCCTAACAGTAGAAAAAATTTCAGCTTCCCCTGAGGATTCCAAAACAGAATGTCTTCCCAAGACTTCAAGAAAAAGAATCATAATTAGAGGCTTTAAGGTTAAGGATAAAAATTACAACAGGTAGTAGAGACTTTGGGACTGCAAATATAATCAACTCTGTCAAAAGAAGTTAGAGAGAAGAATATTTAGTCACAATGTTTTAATGTACACAGTTCAAATGCTTTCTCTGAGTCTACCTTACGGTCTACAGACTTGATGCCCCTCTGCCTTTTTTGTACCTGTATGTGATGTGTGGTTTCCTGAACCTATGAACATTCTCTGGGCAGGTGGAAGCCTGAATTGAGAAAGGGTGGAGATTAAGGACCAAACACAATACGCAGTATCAGTTTTTGTCAACATTTGCTGACAGCGGAAGTCCACTTAATGGCTTGGTAAGATCTTCAGCATTTCACAGCGGTGCTATGAATTTTTCTGTCCAGTTTAGATAAAACTCTCAAGTTTGTTGAATTCAACAGGAATGGGCCCAAGATATCCCTACTCAACCTCGTTATCATATGGATGAAGCTATCTTGTATGCCTTATTGGTTCTTTTGTGTTTACTTGCTATAAGGACACTTAGTCATTCTGCCTCTGCCCTTTCTTTATACATTTATTCATGTATAGAGGGTGTGAATTGAGCAAGGTCAAATCAATCAGCACAAATGCAAATTAAGATAAAAAGTAAAGAACTAGGCTGTGGCATCCAGGTTTTTTTGCTGCCTTCTCCATGCAAATCCAAGAGGTTGTCTTCCTCTGTGGTGTTTTTTTGAGCTGTAACTGGCTATTACTATTCTGTATCTCTGTCACCACTAGAACAATCTGCTGTTTCTTCTCTTCAGATGAGAGAAATCCTTTTTCTTTTTATCCCATATACTTCACTTGGCTTGGGTTCTTCTTCCAAGTTTTACAATCTTTAATTGTGAAAATCTTTTCAGGAAGCTAAGGCAGACATATCAACTTATTCAGATGAGTTAATATATCTTACAGACAATACTGTGGCAGAGAAACAATTCAAAATGCAATTATCTACAATATTTAGTCTTAATGTATGAAATATTTGAGCATACAAATCACTGTAAGTCTATACAAGGGTATTAAGCATTACTAAATACATCTTCCTTGCTGAAACATATGGTCAGAACTGTTTCAAAGCCTTACTCAGTTTGTTAGATCGAGAGGAAGAACGTTCATCATCGACTTGTGACCTGGGCAACCGGGTTGTGTTTACAGCAGTACTGGTGCCCTTTTGCAAAGCTCCTTATTTTTCCGTTACCCGTTGTGACAAACAGGATTCTCCTGTCTTTTTAAAATGCTTTGGGATCTACAGATAGAAATATTCTGTGGCAGCTGAGAATTAATGTCATTGACTAGTTATATCAGCCTTTGATGTTCTACTTCCATATTTTCAGTCCGGTCTAATACCCTTGGATCAGGGGTTTCTTCTTAAACCAAGAAAAACCTAAAAGATCTAAAACTAACATTTATTTCAAATGTCAGAATTTTTGAGTTATCAGGCCACCTGCAATTGCATTTGAGAGGAACTGAAGTATACGGTTTATGTATGTGAATATTTTTACTGAGCCTCACTTAACTCACATTTTTCTTACCTATTGATAGAGGCATAACAGTGTGTCTTAACTGAAGCATGTCCTGCTTACACCTAAACTATTATTGGGGAGCAGCTCCCTAAAGAAACATTAAGTATCTATTTTGTGAATAGTACTTTACAAAGATTGCAAGAGAAGTACAAAAATATGTTTGCATCAGAGACAGTGGAAAAAGCTGATTCCTTTCCAAGGATGTGTTTCAGCACGATTAGCTTTCGGCCAGGTACAAAGTTATTTTAGAGGACATTACCTCCCTAAAAGTCAGTCAACCTCAGTTGAGTCAAGGTCACCTGTGTACTTTGGAGACACAGCCTCATGAAACACATAAATAATTACCTCAAGTTCTCCATATTCCTAAACAGTTATGAGCTTCCTAACAACACTGAGTGTTGTACAATTTTTTTTTTCTCACAATATTATGGAAAGAGAAAGCATATTTCCTGCTTTATAGGTATATATTGAGATACGGGTGAGGAACGGTCCCACAAGGACTCATCTGACCTGGAGCTGAATCCAGCTGCATCCGATTCAGCGGTTCTTCGCTGGATGTAATTTCCTACCTCTCCACACACAGAATCTCTAAGGAATTCTTCTGATGGGGGTATGTGACCCTCATAAGGAGCAAAGCAAAGTTCCTGCACTGAATCCCAGTCCCACCTTGGTTGTCTGCTGTGGAATTTAGTAGCCCTGCAGAAGTGGTTTCGCAGACTGCAGTTCTTTCCTAAACTGGAGGTCAAGATAGCTGGCAGAAGTTTGATAAGAAAGGAGAGAAACATCCTGCGGAAACCTTGGTGCTGTATTTTGGCTGAGTAGCAGTTTCATGAGGCAAGGAGCTTTGGGAGCCAAATATTCCACTCTCGTATTTTGATCCTACTTCTATCTGAAATTTCCACAAGGTATCTTGGCATCTGACATATGGTTGAACTCTGATTTCTGCAGGAGTGCTGTCAGAACAGGCATCTCCTGCTAACCAGGACCCGTAATGGCAGCTTCACTCAACTGAAAAGGATAGAATCAAGTTGGTATTTTTGAAGGCTTTGTAATCTTGATAAGAGACAAGATCAAGCAGAGTGTTTGCACATCAGACATACTCTGCGTTTACTAAGAGGTTGTTCAGTCCTCATACAATTCTGTCTATGCCTAAGGTATTCTGCAGAGTAGAAGGAATGATGGAGTGATACTGAATAAGTAAGATTTTTACTACCATTCCCTGGCTCACAAACAAGGATCTGTTGTATTTGCATAGTTTTTATACATAAAGAAGGGGAATTCAGGACAGTTCTTTGTTTTTCACTTTTACTACATTAATTTAGTAGTTAATAAAAACAGGAGCTAAAGTTCTATTGTGTGATCCATCCAAATCACAATGACCTTTCTTTGAACATGAGCTGTCAAAAGTACAGCATGAGCATGGCTCATATGAGACCTCAAAATTTGTTTGCTTTTGGACCTAATGCCAGAACTTAAACTCTGGTCTCCTAAGGCTGAAAGGCTAATGTACTAATTTAGAGTGTTATGCAGCTGCCTATTTGGTTGAGTTTTCCTTTTTTTTTTCTCACAGAAGGCTAATTTCCATAAAAGGGATTTTGATTTGACTGGGCTTGTTTAGACAAGATTTTATGGGATTTGGTTTCAGTCATGGTGTTTGATGTCTCATTGCATAAAGAAATACAGCACAAGGACAGAGAATACAGTTTAATTTTTCACTAAACAAGCCTATCATCAAGTGTCTTTTTGTATTAAATATGAGTGCAGGTATGTTGTCCTGGGCTCATGGACTGTTTTCCCATGTCTAACACTTAGCAATGTTATGTTAACCTAGAGCTTCTTATCACTCTGATCTTTGTGGTGCTTATTTTCAAGGAATATGTAGCAGAAGATAAAACTGATTGAACTAGATGATAGGCAGTAGGAGTAAAATAATTCCACTTGTCAGGTCCTGAATTAATACTTATCTGGGGAAAATATTTGATTGCTAGAAAGTTACTGCAGAAATTTTCCACAACTGTGTGTTGACAGGTATACAACAACCTGGTGACAGGTATACAACAACCTCAATGAGACAAAACAAAGTTAAAGTAGTTGGTAGATATGCACTTGGTCAATGCATACAGCTTCTGAAGAAGTTGGTTTCTAACAGTTGGTTTGTAATTGGAGCTAATAACATTGATTAATTATAGAAGAAAGGTGAAAGAACCTGTTGATCATCATTACTCAGATTCCTTTGACATTCTGGGCTCTCCAGCATACAAGAATCAAGATTTAGAACAAAAATTTCCATCAAGAACTTGTAATGTAACTAAAGTAGAGGAAAGAAAAGTCTCAAAGCAGTAAACAAATTCATCTTCTTTAACTCTGCTGGACAAAATCCAAGTTGAATTCAGTCTTCTACAACCTTGCTGAATTTAAAGCCATTTGCAGGGTGGGTAACTGATGGCAGCATTTGCCCCTGCAACTCATTTAGAAATACATCTTCATTTGGCACAATCCAACAGAGATGAAAGGCAGCAGCACTTTGTGAGCTTTACTGAGCAAAAAGGTTTAAAGCAGCTGAGAAGCGTCATAAGATATTGTTGTACCCGTTTGTATTGATTGTGCTGGAGGGCACCTCCTTGTGGAAGAGGATTGTTTTTTTTTTTTTTTTTTTTGGTGTGTTTCCACAAAGATATTTTAATACTCTTTGTACTTGCTGTCGTGTTGTAAAGGCCCACAAGCAAGACATATCTGATACCACAACTTTAAATGGTCAGCCCTTCAATCTTCAATAAGCATCAATTAATACTGTATAAAAACATCTCCAATGCAGTTACACTGAAAAAAAAAAATTATATGATATAAGGTCAAATTCTGCACTCTTGCAATAACAAAGAAATCAGCATCACCCAGGAATTAAATCAGCTCAGCTTCGGAAAGAGCTTAAGAGAAAGAGTACTCAGCTTCTGATTCTTTGTTAAGAAGGTAAATTTTCTTCTTAAACTCATGAAAATGTGAAAGCTATTAATTACAATCATTTGAGTCATTGGATAGAAAATTGTTCCTAGAGCTTTTTCTTTTGTTTCTTTACTCAGAAATTTCATGCCTTTATAATTTACTGAGATAAAATTCACAGAGAAGAAATGACTAGCTAGTTAACTTTTCCACATTTGGGCAGAAAAAGCACTGAAAAGACTGTGTGTTTTCATGCCTTGTATATGTAGGCATGGTCAATGACTGTGATATTCCTAAAGGTTTACCAGAGATCAATGATACTTCTATCAACATGATGCTAGTTAGCTATGTGGAAAATGGTAGAATTTAGCAAGGTAGAAAACATTAGGTTTCTATTGACTTTAATGTAATATTAAAAAGTTTGAATGTAATGGAACACAAAATATTAGGTATAGATTTAAAAAGACCCCATCTTTCAATAATAGGATAATTACAGTAATTTTCAAAGTGTGTGTCAGAAAATTTCTGTGTGCTTCTATTGGGCTTTTCCATAAGATAAGGAAATCCTTTGTTTGTAAGTCCATATCCAGCCTACAATCAGGTGCCAGCTCTGTTGGGCTGCAGTGAAATATCTGCTCTAGCAGAACTGGGGCACTGGTTGTCACAGCTGCTCCAAACACTGAGTGGTGCATTTGTGGTTTCTCGTGGAGGCAGTTGGTGGTGATGCTCGCTCCCTGAGTTAGTAGTAGCTACTGGAATTGCTTGGCAGCTGCAGGTGCCATCGTTCAGTCGTGAATGTGCTCATGGTGCTTGCCATGAAGTGCTGAGCCCTGTATCCCAGCTACATGCCAGTCCAGATGTCATATTCTCTTCTAATTCCATTCCTACTGTAGCTGTAATTCTAATCTTCTTCCTTCATGTGTCTTATTACAGGCCTGGACCTGGAACAGAGGTTTTGCCACGCAGCAAACAGGTAGTACAATCCTCCTATCTTTGCATTTGGCTTTTAGAAGCAGCACTGACAGTGCACATGCCTGAATTAGTTGCCCAAAGTCAGAGAGACAAAACATTCTCTGCTGCTTTGGTTTTTTGTTTTCTCTTGGCAGTGCTCACAAAAGCCTTTTGAATTTTCTGGAGGTATATATGTGAAGTGCAGCCATTACAATACAAATTACAGATTAAGCCCAAATCAACATGGAGGTAAATAAAATTAATAGGACTATTTCCACTGACGTCCATAGCAGGGTAATCTGAGCTAATGAGATTTCTGGAGTAAAAGACTTCTGTATATTCATGCAGTATTTTGTGAAGTGAGGTCTGGAATCTGTTTTTTACTGCTGCTGCACTAAAAATAGAAGTGATGTAATGTACTTTGCAAATACTGAGCTTTATTGTGGAACCTACAGTTGTAGCTTCTAACTTTTTCTGGTTTGTAACTTTTATTTGTAACTTTCCCTTCATATTCACCCAAGGAAAGCTCAATTGCTTAAGTGTTGTGAAAAGTAGAGAGCAAAGAAATTAGAAGATGGAAAATGTTGGATGGTTCTTAAGAAATAAAGATGGCTTCTATTCAAAATAAGTCAAATAAACCTTCATTTAGTTGCTTGTTTGTATAGAACATTGACAATGTGAGGGTGGACAGCAAAAAGTATCTTATTTTTACTGAAATACAAATCTGAAATATATCAAGACAAATCGTACTCTGGTCATTATCAGAACCATCAACACTATTTTTTTTGAGAACAAATATGCAAACAAAGAAAAGACTGCTTCTTTTGTACAATACTGATCAGAAAAATAGAGAAAAGAGTAAGGAAAATGTGGAAGACAGACAAAGAGAGAATGAGTAACATGACTTTGTGAATCAGCAAGTATTGGCAGTGCTCCTTAAACTCTTAACCAGCTGGAAAAAGTTGGCTCTGACTGTAAGCTTGGATACAGAATATTTATATTCTGCAGGACAGCAGAATAAAAAAGAAAATATATTAACTGCTTAAAGAGGAAAATAAATTTTAAGGTTAGCTAATATATATTTAAAAATCTTTATTTATGTACTATATTTTGTATAGTCTACATTTTGCATCTTGTACCTGGGCTACAACTAGTATCTCCTCCAAGCATATGAATCTTGATTTGTGATGTAAGATGATGGTAGGGCTTCCATTATGGCGCAGTTTTAATCTTTCCTTCAGCAGCTTTTTTGGAAAATGAAAGATAAATTCATTTGAAAGAGCCTAGCTGAACAGTAGAAGAGTATTGAAGTGATGAATCTTTTCCCATACAAACCCTGAATGAGAACATCGTACCTCAGAGTTAATTTTGAAAGTCTGTGGTGTTGTTCTGCGTGTGTGTGTGTGTATATATATGACACAATTTGAGAAGTTTTTAAAAGGAATATGCAATATGAGAAAAATGCTGGCATTTTGGGTTAGAAGCAATAAGTTCCAAAGCACTTTACTTAATTAAAATAGTGGATCTTAAAAGTCAGATTAAGGTGTTCAGGGATCAACTGCATAATTCTGTCACTCGAGGAGTACAGAAGCCTGATCACAAAAGCTTATAAATATCATTAATTAGAGACAGAAAAGTGCTGTATATGGGTTATCTCACCCAGCTCTCTGCTATGTGACTTTTTCATACAACAAGCATTCTACTGTTTTAAAAATATCAGTCTTTAACTTCCAACTCTGCCTTTAAAATCCATATTGAGTAACTGAGAAAATATTCCTGTGCAGATATGGTGTTTTACTCTTAGAATTAGCTTGAAATAGGTAATGAGATCTAGGTAATGAGTTGGGCTTGTGTAGTTGATACTACATAGAATTTAACAACTACTATTGCGTGTCTGTGATAGGCGTCAAATCTTTTCTCATGCAGTCATTACACATTTCATGTGATCTTGTACAGGATCAAAGAAATCCCTAGTGAACTCTGCACCATTAGCCATACAGTTGGATTGTAGTTGTAGGACCTCGCAAAGTTCTGTGTGTATATCAGCAGATATATTTCTCTGACAGGAAGGCAGAGTGATGGCAATTACAGGTCAACTGTCTGAAAAAAGACAAGAAATGAACGAGCTCAAGGGCTCAATTCCTAACCCAGGAACATGAGCACATATGGTTGGTTTGCTGTGTTCCTTGTCAGTTTAACATCATGGTTGCATGATGTTATCAATGATGTGGTATGTTTTAATACTTAACAGTGGAAGTGATTCCTAGATTATATATTTTCACCTTGGTATGAAAGAATTTAGATAGGTGACTGTTTTTCAATGTTTATCAGGGAAAAGTATGCTTAAAATTTCTTGTCAAATGTTTGTCGTAATGAACTACAGACAGCTAGGAAATATGAATGAGCCACAGTACTTTCTGCCCAGAGACCTGTCTTTTCATTCTGATCTTTACTTGACCTAATTTACAGGAGTGGTCATGGTATTTATTTCTCTGTGCTTAAGTTCTCTGTCTGCAAAATGTGAATAATTACATTGATTTGATATTCCCAAATGAAGAATATTCTTATTAAGCATAGCAATTGATTATACAGCCTTCTACGAAGACTAAGATTTTCCAGAAATGGCTCCAGTGAGGGTCAAGGGAAGAGTACCTAGTCATCCAAGAAGTACTGAAAACTCTGTAACTTTTATTAAGCTGTTGACTGATTTCTGGAGCATAGCTGTTGATGTCTACAGGACACATCTAAGTGTATGACCACAAGCGAAAAGCAGAGGACTGGCAAGTAGGGAGTGAACAGAACACATATAATTCCCTAGAGATTATCAAGAGGGAAACAAAGGGAAAAAGCAAGTGGAGTGGAGGGAAAGTAACAAAGAGAGGGAAAGGATCATTCTGTGACTAGAGCCATAGGAAGAGTAGAGGTTGTTGGAGAAGGAATAGAGATTAGGAGAACATCTAGAAAAGACTAAGACCAGAGAGAAGAGAACTGGAGAGTCATAACTGAAAAACAGGCAGATATACATGAACGAGGACTCCTTATTAATAATTTATTTCTGAACCATCTAGCCTTGCAGTAGTTTGTACACAGAAGTACTTACCTACTGCAGAAGGATGTGATGTTACTGTTCATAAATGCTCTGCAAGTTTGCTTGTCCCATCATTAGCGGCAAATGGTGTTTACTTAAGGTGAATTATTTTTGTGAAGTGTTTCAGAGTCAGTGTTGCAGTTGCAAAAAAAAAGCAAATGTGGTTCTAGACTGGATCAAGGAAGTTATCTCCATCAGAAACTGAAAACTGGCAGTCACATTACTACATTGTGCTGTGTTGGCTATGTACTTCCAAAAGGACCTATAACTATGATGAGTGCACAGAAAAGGGCCTGTTTTTTCTAGATTAGTCACAGGACTGGAAAGTCTGTTACGTACCAAAAGACTGAAATGAGTACAGTGGTTACAGCAGAAAGGCATATGATTAGCATCTACAAATGCTTTCTGTGGCTTTAGGCAGCAGTGAGTGCCTGATTGCTCCATGGTTCTTGTTCCTCGGTTCCTAGCTCTGGTGCCATGGGGTCCATGGTATCTGTTTAAGACGCTGATGGAATAAGTGGCATTTCATAGGTGGTGCACCCACCAGTCTCCTTGTGAAATTGAAAAAAAGTATCATAATATGACTCATTTAATGTTAGGAGGCTTTTGGCTTTATCATCAGCAAATTTTACTAACTTCCATATATGCAGTAGATTTAGTTGCACAAAAGCTAAAGACAGAGTAGGACAGTGTTGTTAATGATGGAGGAATGCTGCAATTGTGCATGATGTGTACTTTTTCAGGGGAGTCAGTCATGGTGGAATCCAGGCAGTGAAACACTGCTGAAAACTACTTGAGACAAAAATCTGCTGAAATCAAAGTTCAAATAGGATTTTAAAAATGCAAGTATTGAGATTCTGAAAGTTATTAGAAGTTGCTGCTAGCTAAATGAGATGGATTTTGTCTCAAAAGTATGTATTTGGAAAGTAAAAAACCAGCAATATTAATCTACTGGTTTGTTACACATTGAATAACTGTAGAGCATTCTGGGGAAAAAAACAGAAAAAGAAGTTATATTTAAATGGACCGTAGGAACTAATTTGTAACTAAAACACTGACAATATTTTTATGCTTATTAGCTCCTCTCATTTCAGAGGAAGATTAAGCTTTCCACAGAACCCATAAACATTTAGTTTGTTGTAACTACAGATTTTAATGGTTGAAAAACAGGCTCATCCATCTGTTGGAGACCAGAAAAACAAATACCTTGAGTTACCTGTATAAGCTGATTTCTCTGTAAATGTAGTTCTAAATAGGCACAACGAGAACTGATAATACTGCTCATTTTTTAGACAGGATGTCAAATTTAGGGTAAATGATGCTAAAAAAAAATTGTAAAGTGATCCCTAGCCTCTGTCAGTGCAATAAAATGATCACAGCAGTTTTGGTTTTTTTTTTATCAAAGCAGATGGCTTTAATGATTTTTCAAGCCATGCTTAATTCATCTGCAAACAACAGAGATCGGTTTGCAAATGTGTACTGAAAGAGAGAGATGTTACTGTTCATAAATGCTCTGCAAGTTTGTTTTGCCCCATCATTAGTGGCAAATGGTGTTTACTTAAGGTAAATTATTTTTGTGAACCATTTCAGAGTCAGTGTTGCAGTTGCAATAAATTACCTGTAAAATGAAACGAGGATCACCTGGTTAATGTGTATGGTACAATTGACCTGATGGAATAAGTAAAATTATCTATTTTCTTTTGAATTAAAATTGCGTTATAGAAATGATTGACATCTTTCCCAAATACTTGTTTACTTTGCACTATAAAATGAAACTTTTTTTTCCTATAATTTTCTATTGTGAGTTTGTTATTGCTGTAATGTTGTTCTTTAAAGCCAGGCAGAGAAAAACACACGATCAATTGACATATGGGTTGATATTTTAAAAATAGCTTTGTTTTTCTATCGCACCAGAAGTTAGACGGAGAGAACAATTGAAGAACAAATCTATATATGATAACTTACAGGAGGGGAATCTTTAAAATACATGGAATAATTTAAAAATGTTGATTCTGGCTTGTTTATGTCCCTAGAAAAGGAAATTCAGTTGTTCCTAAAATATATATAACTCCTCCATTTATCTAGTGACTGAAATATAACTGGAAAAAAAGTTTGTTTTTAATGAAACTATAGGTGTGTTTCTGAACCCTGAAACTTAGTCCTGAAGAGGCTTTCTCCCATTAAAAGCTCTGGATTTATCAATAATTATGTTGCTCCAAGCCATAAAGAAAGTGAAATTTTCATTTCTGTCTATAGATACATACCAAAACTCGGAAAAAAAGTTTTCTTTTCCAGAACAGGCATTTATCACTTACAGATGTGAGTAATGTACCCAATTAGGCCATACAAGACTTGTTTTCTTTCTAAACTGATCTTAGTTGAAGTTAAAATATGTCTCATGATTTATGATTGATGGCTTGCCAGCTAAACCATTTAAAATGTAGCAAGAATAGACAAAGGTGTTGGGATGACACTGACTATAATAAATAACATGAGATATGTGTTAAGAAAACTGTGAAATTAGATATTGAAGAGCATTGATGCTTGGGGTTGTAGATGTTCTTGATTTGAAACTGGAATTATAAAAAACAGAAAGTTGTATTAAATTGTTTAAAAGAAAGTTAGTTGCAGGTGGCGTTCCTGATATGAACACTGCACGTCTCTTCATAATGCTAGTGTTGGACAGTCTAAACATTCATAGTCAAGCCTCATCAAAATATTGAAGTGTTTGTGCAATTAAAATAAATCGTTCCATTTCTTTCTAGGTTATATTTTGTACTCTTCCAAGCCACTCCCATCTGAAAGTGTAAAAAGCCATGGTCTCCACACCGTTGTGGTGAGAAAGAGAAGGTCAGAGGTATGCCTGCATAGAGAATTTGGGTATGCAGAACACAGCTCACCTCAGAGGTGAGGACACTTGGCTAAATCAGTAGCTATACAAAAATAATTTATTGACTACCTTAATTTCAATAGGTGGTTATGATTTCAGAGGGCAGATTTTTCAGACCTTGGCTTGCAGTCCTGATAAGATCAGCAGTAAGAGATACACAATGTTTATATGCCAATATAAATTTTTCATTAGGTAGACAATAGAAGAGACCTTCTCGTTTCACTGTTAGAAATAATATTTTAAAATCATACTTATTTAAAAACCTTGCTGATGTAACATTTTTCATTATGTTGGTTGTCTGAGAGGAAGACAGCAAGCCCTTACATGCAAAGTTGTGACATTTTTGAGTCACAGCAATTAGTTCAGTTATCTAACACAATACAAGTAAAAGTGAGAAAGAATGGGCCAGAACAGGAATAATCCACAACATGCCTTTCAATTCGGATGCAGGGTCAGAGTTATAAAGATTGCATTCAAGATGTCAGCAGCAGTGTTAGAGAGCATAATTTAGCAGCAACGTTCATGCCTAATGCCAGGAAAGCAGCTGGCATCCTACAAGAAATACACTTGAATAGAACACAGTTCAAGACATTCAAGACCTTTCTGAGAGGTGAAAACCTAGATGAAAATGCAGCCTCAGAGTGTAAATGGAGGATCTGTCTAGCACTATGCTATTGGCATTCTGTTAAAAAAAAAAAAGAAACCCAACCAAAAATCAACCCACAACAAAAAACACAGTTGGAAGGTGGGAGGAGGGGATTGTATCCTGCTAAACTGTGAGTTTCAGTAATAAGGCTTCTCTAAGAAAAATGCGGCATAACTAAATTTAACATACATTCTAGAAGAGCAATCAAATCATATAGCCAGAGCTTCAGTGAATAATTCATGTGAAACCTGATGAGATAAAAGGACTGACATGAGAGAACACCATAAATAACATACTGTAAAAAGGCTGAAGACCAAAGATCTAGTCTTTCATCAGCAGATATAAGGCAACATTGCCCCTTTGGAAATGCTGGTTCTTCTGTGCTCGATCTAGTCAACTTGCATTTTCACAGTTTTTAGTTGGGAAACTGACAGAAGGCAAATTTCCCAGCAGACAAATTTAGTATTGCTAACTTGCTACTAACTCTAATTCTTGCCAATTCTCTAATTTTCTCAAACTGACATTTTGCTAAACAGCATAATAAATATGGGACCTTCTTTCCATTCCCAGTAACTGTGAACACCAGAACAATCTTTTCTGTCTGATCTATGATCCACACAACACCTTTAACCATTTCTTCTCTTTGGTGTACACATCTTTACCTCCTCATCTGAGTCTCACGGTTTTCTTGATTTGGTCTTCTAGGTTTGGAAAGAGAGATGAAAAGGACACAAACACAGAGGCAGGCACACACTGAAAAACTGAAAATCACTTGGAAAAATGAAGGTTTTTTGAACATGTTTCTGCTGCAAAAAATTAATGGAAGTGAAGCAACACTGAAAACATTGTGATATTCCAGCACTGCAGTGTAAGTAGTGGCTGTAGTATATCTGCTGCATTGCCTAAAAGTCTCTTCCACTGCTATATAACTGTGTTGCTTTTACCTATGAGTTTTTGCTGTGACATTATGACTAGGACAGTCTATTTTTCTGTCTGGTTTTGTTTTTTTCTTTTTGTTTGTTTGTTTGTTTGGTTTTTGTTTGTTTGTTTGCTTGTTTGGTTTTTGTTTCTTTTTTTCCTCCCTGGTCTTTGCAAGAACACCTGGGTGACCTTTGTCAAAACTGCAGTAGGGACAATCTCCATCATTGCTTCTCCTAAACAAAAAGGACACCTATGCTAGTATGGTTTACTGTAAAGCTGTGCTGAAGATGGTTGTAAAATTTATTTATATTGTAGATGTGTTACGCTATGGTGTGAACATTCTCTGAGGTGCAACCTGCACTCCTCCTTCCTTCCCTAGTCGGAAGACTAGGATGTGTGGTGCCCCACTGAGTGAGTTTCCACTGGTAGGAAAGGGTCAATGGGAGACCACAGTGAATTGCAAACTATGCAGGTGCTGTTTACATGCTGGATTGTTCTTGTGTTTGGAGTTTAATGTACTTATGTGCTTCACTGGTCCAAAGCCAAGATGCTCAGCACTATGCAGACTCAAAGCGCTTATAGCATTATAACTAGACCTAGTCACACTATTTTCCATTAACATGTTAATTCTGCTGAAAAATGCAGATATCACAAAAAAAAAAAAAAGTAATTTTTTTTTTCAGGGAGAAAAATAATCAAAACTACATATATCATTATGGTATGATAACTCTTCTAATCTCTTAACTCAACAAAATTTTATTTTGTTAAACTAAATCAA